>JARYZH020000524.1:0-141463 GCA_030021035.2 Notholithocarpus densiflorus
AAAAAAGGAACCAATCTCCAATGTGGATAACCTCAGAGAGGGCTCCTACCGTAAAAGTTACGCACTTTGGAAAAATGGCCTAGATGGCTTAATCTTGGATGCTTGATTTATTAGAGAGTGGGATATTGAGAGGGAGAGAAGTGGGTAACCTATTGTGATGCATGCTTTTGCTTCTATCACTCATATTTTTTCATTACTTTTGGCTTTCTGTTTTTTTTTTTTTTTTTCTCTGTTTTTTTCCATATCTCTTGTTTTGCCATTTTTTCTCCTCACCCATTTTCCACTATGCACGTTTATGGCCTTTTATACTGCCTGGCATGATAGGATTTGCCATTTTTACCTCTTAACCACTTTTGGCCTGTTGTGGGTATCCTTTCAGGATTGCCTACTGGTTTGCCGACTAGATGTGGCAAACCAACTGTTGTTGCCTATCCTTGGTGATATGGACTCGGGCAATATCGAGTTTTCCGTCGAGGAGGAGGCCGTGGAGGCCGAGTTAAGGAAAGGGATGAGTGGGAATGCAAAGTTGTCCCATTGGGTTGGGGCTTTCTCCAAGGCTTCCGATGCTGTCTGCCGTGCGGCATTTATTGCATTTTGGCTTTGTAAGTTCATCTTTGGCTCTCATCTTTGGCTGTGGGTTTTCCGTTATCCCTTTTGAGGGTCTTCATGCCATTATTTATGTCAGCCCACAGATGTTACTCCCTACCAAGTCTGTGGTGGCATATGCTAGGAAACAGAGCATGTCCGCCATATTTGAGTGGCAAGAGAAGGAGAAGAGGTGGTATTTGTATGCTGGTGAGTATCCTGCGGGTTGGGAAAAGAAGGGTTCGATGTCTCGGACCGCTAAGCCTAAATCTGCCAAGAGAGGGGACGATTTTTCTGAGACCTGTTCTGACATTGTTCCCTATGGGAGTGACTTTCCTCCCATTGGCAACATAGTTCTTAAGAGCTCTCCTCCTCCTTCTGCTCGCACTCGTTCCAACAGGCATTCTATTGCAAGCAAGCCTAAGCTCTCTGCTCTAAGGCTAGTCATGGATGCTCCTTCTTCTAGCAGGACCCGTGGTAGTAAGAGGAAGACATCTCCACCAACCCTATCAGCCACTGCCGAGAGGAGAGTATGTTATCCCTAAACTTCACTTTTTCTTTATCTCAACTATTTGTGGGGCTTTTTTGCGGCTAACTCCATATGCATGCTTATTCATCTTTTTTTTTTTCTTTTCTTCCTTGGTAGTCTAAGCATAAGGAAGACACTTCTGCCACTCGCCTCATATTGCTTGATGAGCCCGAGTTTGAGGTACATTCCTTTTCTTTGCATGCATTATCATTGCCCAGTGTTGCCGCGTGCTTTTTTATTCCTTCTACTTACCTTAATAGCTGCCCTCTTTCTTCCTCTTTTTTTTTTTTTTTTTTTTTTTTTTTTTTTTTTTTTAGGTTGATCCCAAGCCCCTTTCTGTTTATCACACCACGAGTGGGGAAGTTCCTGCTGCTATGGGCATGCCATGGAAGGCTTCTTCGATGGAGCAGATATTATGGCTAAGGCCATGGCTCTACTTCTGCAACTGCATAGGGAGCTCCTGCCGAAGCAATACAATACCATATAATGTATCAATCTTGATACAATATATCAGATAACCAATACAATACCATGAAAACGTTTTCGGACATGATTGATCTGATTATTTGGAAAAGAAAAAGAAAAAATTGCGGTGGAATGGGGTAACAGAGCCAAGCATGTAAACGGTCAGGCAATATTGCGCTGAACAGCACTGAACTCAATTGGCTAATTGCGCTTTATCATCAGAATCAATGATGATGGAGCAGCGTTGAAGAAAGTAGCATTGAAGAAAGCAACAATTAGATCTTTTCTGGAAGTAGCATGGCGAGTAGGATTGTTACGTGAAGTAACATGGCCAGTAGTAGGGTCGGAGCTTGGACCGGAGCCTAAAGCAGTATGACCATTAGTAGGGCCGGAGCTTGGACCGGAGTCCGAAGTAGCATGGCTAGTAATAGGACTGAAGCCTGTACCAGAGTCCAAGTAGCATAGCAACCGGAGCCTATATCAGAACCCAAAGCAGCTTGGCCAGTAGTAGGATCAGAGTGTGTACCATAGCCCAAAGCATGGCCGATAGAAGGATCAGAGTTTGGATCGGAACCCACAACAGCATGGACAGTAATAGGATTAGAGTTTTGACTAGAGCCCGAAGTAGCTTGGAAACCGGAGCCTGTATTGGAGCCCAAAGCAGCATGGTCAGTAGTAGGATCGGAGCGTCTACCGGAGCCCAAAGCATGGCTGGTAGAAGGATCAGAGTTTGGACCGGAGCCCGTAGCAGCATGGATAGTAATAGGATCGAAGTTTTGATTAAAGCCTAAAGTAGCATGGCAACCGGAGCCTTTACTAGAGCCCAAAACAGCATAGTCAGTAGTAGGATTGGAGCGTATACTGGAGCCCAAAGCATGGCCTGTAGAAGGATCGGAGTTTGGATTGGAGCCCACAGCAGCATGGACAGTAATAGGATCGGAGTTTTGACCGGAGCCCGAAGTAGCACGGCAACCGGAGCCCAAAGCAGCATGGTCAGTAGTAGGATCGGAGTGTCTACTAGAGCCCAAAGCATGGCCGATAGAAGGATCGGAGTTTGGACCGGAGCCCGTAGCAGCATGGATAGTAATAGGATTGGAGTTTTGACCGGAGCCCGAAGTAGCATGGCAACCAGAGCCTTTTCCGGAGCCTAAAGTAGCATGGTCAGTAGTAGGATCGGAACGTCTACTGGAGCCCAAAGCATGGCCTGTTAAAGGAACAGAGGTAGACGCTCCGATCCATGCTTTGGGCTCTAGTAGACGCTCCGATCCTACTACTGACCATGCTGCTTTAGGATCCGGTACAGGCTCTGGTTGCCATGCTACTTCGGGCTCCGGTCAAAACCTCGATCCTATTACTGTCCATGCTGCTGTGAGCTCTGGTCTAAACTCCGATCCTTCTACAGGCCATGCTTTGGGCTCCGGTAGACGCTCCGATCCTACTACTGACCATGCTGCTTTGGGCTCTGGTAAAGGCTCCAGTTGCCATGCTACTTCGGGCTCTAGTCAAAACTCTGATCCTATTACTGTCCATGCTGTTGCGGGCTTTGGTCCAAACTCCGATCCTTCTACAGGCCATGCTTTGAGCTCCGGTAGACGCTTTGATCCTACTACTGACCATGTTGCTTTGGGCTCTGGTAAAGGCTCTGGTTGCCATGCTACTTCGAGCTCTGGTCAAAACTCCGATCCTATTACTATCCATGCTGCTACGGGCTCCGATCCAAACTCTAATCCTTCTACTGGCCATGCTTTGGGCTCTAGTAGACGCTCCGATCCTACTATTGACTATGCTGCTTTGGGCTCTAGTACAAGCTTCGGTTTCCAAGCTACTTCGGGCTCCAGTCAAAACTTCGATCCTATTACTATCCATGCTGCTGTGGGCTTTGGTCCAAACTCCGATCCTTCTACTAGCCATGCTTTGGGCTCTGGTACACACTCTGATCCTACTACTGGCCAAGCTGCTTTGGGCTCTGATATAGGCTCCGGTTGCCATGCTACTTGGACTCCGATACAAGCTCTAGTCTTATTATTGGCCATGCTACTAATGGTCATGCTACTTCGGGCTTTGGTCCAAGCTCCATCCCTACTATTGGCCATGTTGCTTCGCATAACAATCCTACTCGCCATGCTGCTTCCAGCAAAGATCTAACTGCTGCTTTCTTCAATGCTGCTTTCTTCAACGCTGCTCCATCATCATCAGATTCTGATGATGAAGCGCAGTTAGCCAATTGAGTTCAGTGCTATTCAGCGCAATATTGCCTGACTGTTTACATGCTTGGCTCTGTTACACCATTTCACCGTAGTTTTTTCTTTTTCTTTTTCAAATAATCAGATCGATCATGTTTGAAAACGTTTTCATGGTATTGTATTGGTTATCTGATATATTGTATCAAGATTGATACATTATATGGTATTGTATTGCCTCGGTAGGTGCAGCTGCAGAAGCAGAGGCCATGGCCTCAGCCACAATATCTGCCCCATCGAAGAAGCCTTCCATGGCGTGCCCATAGCAGCAGGAACTTCCCCACTCGTGGGGTGATAAACAGAAAGGGGCTTGGGATCAACCTAAAAAATAAAAAAATAAAAAAGAGGAAGAAAGAGGGCAACTGTTAAGGTAAGTAGAAGGAATAAATATACATGCAAAAGAAAGAGAAAGCACACGGCATCACTTGGCAAAGAAAATGCATGCTAAGAAAAGGAATGTACCTCAAACTCGGGCTCATCAAGCAATATGGGGCGAGTGGCAAAAATGTCTTCCTTATGCTTAGACTGCCAAGGAAGAAAAGAAAAGAAAAAAAGATGAATAAGCATGCATATGGAGTTAGCTGCAAAAAAGCCCCATAAATAGTTGAGATAAAGAAAAAGTGAAGTTTAGGGATAACATACTATCCTCTCGGCAGTGGCTGATGGGGCTGGAGGAGATGTCTTCCTTTTACTACCACGGGTCTTGCTAGAAGGAGGAGCATCCATGACTCGCCTTAGAGCAGAGAGCTTAGGCTTGCTTGTAGTAGAACGCCTGCTGGAACGAGTGTGAGCAGAAGGAGGAGGAGAGCTCTCAAGAACTATGTTGCCAATGGGAGGAAGGCCACTCCCATAAGGAACAATGTTAGAACAGGTCTCAGAAGAATCATCCCCTGTTTTGGTAGATTTAGGCTTAGCGGTCTGAGACACCGAACCTTTCTTTTTCCAACCTGTAGGATACTCACCAGCATACAAATACCACCCCTTCTCCTTATCTTACCACTCAAATATGGCGGACCTGCTCTGTTTCCTAGCATATGCCACCACGTACAGGCTCCGATTGACATGTTACTACGGGCTCCGGTTAAAACTCCGATCCTATTACTGTCCATGCTGCTGCGGGCTCCGATCTAAACTCCAATCCTTCTACAGGCCATGCTTTGGTCTCCGGTAGACGCTCCGATACTACTACTAACCATGCTGTTTTGGGCTCCGGTACAGGCTCCAGTTGCCATGCTGCTTCGGGCTCCGGTCAAAACTCTAATCCTATTATTGTCCGTGCTACTGCGGGCTTCGGTCCCAACTCCGATCCTTCTACAGGCCATGCTTTGGGCTTCGATAGACGCTCTGATCCTACTATTGACCATGCTGCTTTGGGCTCTGGTAAAGGCTTTGGTTGCCATGCTAATTTGGACTTCGATACAGGCTCCAGTCCTACTACTGGCCATGCTGCTTCGAACTTTGATCCAAGCTCCGGCCCTACTACTGGCCATTCTGCTTCGCGTAACAATCCTACTCGCTATGCTGCTTCCAGTAAAGATCCAACTGTTGCTTTCTTCAATGCTGCTTTCTTCAACGCTGCTCCATCATCATCGAATTCTGATGATGAAGCGTAGTTAGCCAATTGAGTTCAATGTTGTTCAGCGCAATATTGCTTGACCGTTTATGTGCTTGGCTCTATTACGCCATTCCACCATAGTCTTTTTTTTTTTTTTTTATCAAATAATGAGATCGATCATGTCCGAAAATAGTTTTCCTTTCCTCCTTTCATCTCTTTCTTTTCTCTCTTTTCTCTTTCTTTCTTCCTCTACTGCTTCTTCTCTTTCTTCTTGACCGGTGCTTCTATACAAAGCCCTTTTTTTTATTCTCAAAGAATGGTCTTTTTATACATATGGCGACTAAACCCTCCTGACCATTGATACACAGTCTGTTCTCAAAAGGTTGATTTGGGTTTGTCAACTCGACATGGGAGAGGTGGAGAAGGAAGTTTTTGAGGATCGTCCTTCTGAGGCTGCCATGGAAGAACTTATGGAGGATCATCCTTCTAGAGTGGCGACGGAGTGCGGGGTTATACCAGATTTAGCTGAGAGCCTCCCTACAGATCCTTCCCTCCCTAGTCTTCCATGAGGATTTTCCTCATTTTTGCAAGGCAAAGACATTATATCCCCCTTCTCTTGGCGCTCGTTGTTTTGAGCACATTTGCTTGCCTTTATCCTTTTTTCTTTTTTCTTTTTTCTTTTTTCTTTATTTTTTATTTTTTATTTTTTATTTTTTATTTTATTTTATTTTATTTTTTATTTTTTTAACATCCTTTTGAACAACCTCTTGAGCTCGTCTATTTCGAGCACACAATTTATGAATTTGTTTGGCATTTCGAATGTTACTGAAGCCATTTCCAAGTCGCATAAAGAGGTCCTATATTTTCATCTTCTCTTTTAGGTCATGTATGAGTGATGATGTTGTTATGTTCTAACAACATTCTTTTGAGTCATGTATGAATGACGTTCTAACAACATTGTTTGTAGGTCAAGTATGAATGACGCTTTTTGTTATGTATTGATAACATTATTTTTGGCCACAGATGAATGACGATCTTGTTATGTATTAATAACATTATTTTAAGTCATGTATGAATGACGATTTTGTTATGTATTAATAACTTTATTCTAAGTCATGTATGAATGACGATTTCATTATGTATTAATAACTTTACTTTAAGTCATGTATGAATGATGATTTTGTTATGTATTAATAACATTATTTTAAGTAAGTCATGTATGAATGACGCTTTTGTTATATATTAATAATTTTATTCTAAGTCATGTATGAATGACGATTTCGTTATGTATTAATAACTTTATTTTAAGTCATGTATGAATGACGATTTTGTTATGTATTAATAACATTATTTTAAGTCATATATGAATGACGATTTTGTTATGGATTAATAACTTTATTTCATGTATGTGTGGTGTTTCTTAATACGTATTAATACTTTTCAACGTATATGTGGATATGTGGTGTTTCTTAATACGTATTAATACTTTTCAACATCATGTATTAATGACAATTTGGCCAATGGTTCGTAATGTAAGAATCTGGTACGTATAATTCATGAATAGTACTTCTGTGTATGTTTTATTGATAGAGAGACAAAACATTCCTTCGTCTATGTAAAGCAGATAACAATAAAAGGAAGAAAAATAAAAGTAAATACTGTAAACATTTTGGAATACTTAGGGATTGTTCTTACTGGTAGTATCTCTTTAAGTGTTCTATGTTCCATGGACGAAGTAGTTCTTGGCCGTCCAAGGTCTTCAGGTAGTATGATCCTTCTCTGGAGTGGCGAATGACTTGGTAGGGTCCTTCCCATGCTGGGCCTAGCTTCCTTTGGGACAAGTCCTTTGTTGCCTGTGAGACCTTCCTAAGGACGAAATCACTTACATTGAATCTTCTCACCTTCACCTTCTTGTTGTAGTATCTGGCCATTGCTGCCCTGTATTTTTCCATCCGCTTCAAAGCTTCATCTCTCACCTCATCAATCAAATCCAAATTATTGTTGAGTTCTTGGTGGTTCCTCTACTCTTCGTATGCTTTGACCCGGATGTTCGTCAATCCTATCTCCACTAGTATGACGGCTTCAGTTCCAAATGTCAGTCTGAATGGTGTTTCTCCTGTTGGCACTCTTGTGGTTGTCCTGTATGCCCATAAAACGTTAGGCAGCTCTTCTGGCCATGCCCCCTTTACCCCTTGAAGCCGAGTTTTGATAATTTTGAGCAGACTTCTATTTGTCACTTTTGTTTGACCATTAGCTTGAGGGTGTCTTAGAGAAGAGTAGTGGTTTTCAATGCCTAAATCTTGCCAAATTTTTGAAACTTGGGGTTGTTAAACTACTTCCCATTGTCTGATATGATTACGTTTGGAATGCCAAACCTGCAGACTACGTTCTTCCATACAAAGCTGGTAATCTTGGCTTCTGTGATTGTCGCTGTTGGCTCAGCTTCGACCCACTTTGTGAAGTAGTCGATTGCGACGATGAGGAACTTGTACTACTTCCTTCCTATAGGAAGTAGTCCCATTATGTCGATCCCCCATTGGGTGAAAGGTCACGGAGCGGTTATCGGCGTTATTGGCTCACTTGGTCTCATTTGGACGTTTGCGAAGTGTTGGCACTGGTCACATGCTTTGACGAGGTCATATGCATCCTTTTGTAGCGTTGGCTAGTAATATCCTGCTCTAAGTGCTTTTCTCGCCAAAGATCTAGCTCCTGCGTGGTTGCCACAGACCTCTTCGTGTATCTCTTGAAGTACGTAGTTGGCTTTTTCCTTGTTGACACAACAAAGATAAGGGAGATAGTATCCTCGCCTGTGGAGAGGGTCGTCAATAAGGACGAAACGAGTAGCTTTGATCTGTACCTTTCATGCTTCGTTCTTGTCTTCTGGGAGTTAACCTTCTTTTAAGTAATGAATGATGGGAGTCATCCATTTGTTCCGTTCTTGTATCTTCATCATCTGCTCTCCCTCTGTGCTGGTCTATCCCCTTGTTTCCATGCACAACTCTGGAGATATGCCGTGTTCGTCTGACGAGGCTAAACGTGCTAAGAAATCAGCTTCAGTATTCTTTGTACGAGGGATTTGCTGGAACTCGACACTGTCGAATTGTTGTAGGAGTTCTTTGACGATCTTCAGATACTTCTGCATTCTTTCCTCCTTTGCATCGTAATCTCCTTTTTCCTGGCCAACTACAAGTTGAGAATCGACTTAGACGATGAGAGTCTTGGCTTCGAGGACTCTTGCAAGACTCAATCCTGTTAGAAGTGCTTCATACTCGGCTTCATTTTTAGTTGCTGGGAACTGCAATCTGATCGCGTACTTCATAATTTCTCCTTCAGGTGATATGAGGACCACACCTGCTCCTTCGGCCTTCTTGGTGGCGGACCCATCTGTCTGGACTGTCCATGTCTCCTTTTGGGGCTCTTCTTCTTCATGAGGATAAATGAATTCTACAATAAAATCAGCAAATACCTGGGCTTTGATTGCTACTCTAGGTCGATATTCTATGTCGAATTGGCCAAGCTTTATAGCCCATTGGACGAGGTGCGTCTATCTTATTCATTGTCTTTCTTATCATTTGGTCTGTCATGACAACAATAGGATGTGCCTGAAAGTAGTGGCGCAATTTTCTGGAAGCGACTACTAGGGCGAAAGAGATCTTTTCTAACCTTGGGTAATTTGCTTTAGCTCTCTGAAATGCATGGCTGGTGTAGTATACCGGCCTCTACATGTCTTCCTCTTTTCTGTTCAGTGTCGAGCTTACTGCTGTGTTGGATACTGCCAAATAGAGTTGTAGCTTTTCTCCTGTTACTGAAGGGCTTAACAATGGCGGCTGCATTAGGTACTCTTTTAACTTCGTTAAGGCTTCCTCACATTCATCTATCCACTGAAATGCCTTCTTCAAGACCTTGAAGAAGGGTAGACACTTGTCTATCACTCGAGAGATGAATTTGTTTAACGCCGCAACTTTTCCTGTTAAGCTCTGTACTTCCTTGACTATTTTAGGGGACTTTACCTCCATTATTTCTTTTATCTTGTCTGGATTAGCCTTTATGCCCCGTTGAGATACCATGAATCCTAAGAATTTCCCTGATGAGACAGTAAAGACACACTTTGAAGGGTTTAGTTTCATCTTATACTTACGTAGTGTGTCGAAGGTTTCCTTCAGATCGTCCAAGTGGTCCGCTTTGTCATTGCTCTTCACCAACATATTATCTATGTACACTTCCACATTTCTTCCTATCTGATGAGAGAACATGCGGTTCACCAACCTCTAGTACGTGGCCCTTACATTCTTCAGTCCGAAAGGCATCACCTTGTAGTAGTATAACCTTTGGCTAGTGATGAATGAGGTTTTCTCTAGATCTTCCTCGTCCATCATGATCTGATTATAGCTGGAGAAGGCATCCATGAAGCTTAAAAGTTTGTGCCCAGCAGTTGAATCCAATAGTTGGTCAATCCTGGGTAGGGGAAGCTGTCCTTCAGGCATGCCTTGTTGAGATCTGTGAAGTTGACATACATTCTCTACTTGCCGTTGTTCTTCTTTACCATCACTACGTTGGCCAGCCACTCGGGGTAGAACACTTCCCTTATGAAGCCTGCCTCTAGAAGTTTCTCAACCTCCTCTGCTACTGCCTTACTGTGTTCAAGCACAAATATTCTTCGTCTCTGTTGCACTGGTCTGCACTCTGGATTAACATTGAGACGATCTTGGATAACTCCTCTATCAATTCCTGGCATATCCTCGTGCTTCCAAGCGAAAACATCCTGGTTCTCTCTCAGGAAGTTTGTTACCTTCGTCTTTTTCTGAGGCTAAAAGTGCTAATCCGATCTTCAAGACTTTGGACGGATCTCCAAGGACGACTTCAACCTCTTGTGGCATTTCTGTTGGCTAGGGGACTGGTTCAGGTTCGTCTATCATCCATGTGTGGTTTTCCCCTGATGTTAGGGTAGCTTGGTAGCATTCTCTTGCAAGGACTTGGTCTCCCTTGATTTCCCATATGTCATGGGCTGTAGGGCATTTAACTTTTAGATAATAGGTCAACATTGTTGCTTTCAACTTGTTGAGTGTTGGTCATCTAAGGATGACATTGTATGTCGATGGGCAATCCACCATGAGGAAATCAATCTCCTTGGAGATTTGTGCTGGATAAGTGCCTGTAATTATGGTTAGCTTAACAATGCCTTTGGGAATAACCCTGTCCCCGGTGAAACTTACCAATGAGGAAGTGAACAGTCGTAACCTTTCCTTGTTCAGCTTCATTTGTAGGAAGGCTGGCAGATAGATGATGTCTGCTGAGCTTCCATTATCTATCGGTACCCAATGCATGTTTAACTCTTCCATCCTGAGCATTATAACTAGCGGATCGTCATGGGGCTGTCTAACGCCGCGTCCTTCTCGGAAAAGACAATGTCTGGTTCGCTATATCTAGACATTTTTGAAGGTGGGAATCATGAGTGTATGCTGTTCACTTCTCTGGCATACGTCTTCTTTAGTGATTTGGAGGATCCTCTTGCTACCAATCCTCCTGAGATCATCTTTATTTCTCCTATGGGGGCTTTATTGCCCCCTGTCTTTGGCTCATTTTCCTTCTCGTCTCTCTGTTGTCTTCTATATGGCTCCGTTCTTCGTACAAACTTCGGCAATTTTCCCTGGCGGATTAATGTTTCTACTTGGTCCTTTAGATGTCTGCATTCGTCAGTGCGATGCCCGTGGTCTTGGTGGAATCTGCAATACTTGCTTTTGTCTCTTACTTCTGTTGGAGTGTGAATGGGTTTAGGCCATTGTAGACCTGGTTCGTCCTTTATCTACATCAATACTTGCTCAATAGGCATCACCAGAGGAGTGAAACTAGTAAACTTAGGTCTTTGATCAGGGAAGTTTTTCTTTTTGTCCAATGCATGCCCAGTACCCCGTGTTTCCTTCATTCTATCAGGGTTGTGACTGGTTCCTTCGTCTCTTTTCCTTTTAGTCATCACTCTTTTTGGCTATTACTGCGTCCTCTGCATTCATATATTTATGGGCCTTGTGAAGTAATTTTGCTACTATTTTCGGCGGACTCTTGGTGATTGAGAAGAAGAAATCTCCTGGTAGCAATCTTGCTTGGAAGGTCGTCAGGATTACTTAGTTTTCCACTTCGTCCACCTGCAACAACTCTTTGTTGAAGCGCGTCACGTGTTGTCTTAGTGATTCTCCCTCTGCCTAGCGTATGTTGAGAAGATGCCCAGTTGGCTTCTTGTGTCGTTGTCCGCCAATGAAATGACAAACAAAACCTTTGCTGAGCTGATCGAAGTTCGCAATGGTGCCGGAGGGTAGTTTGCCAAACCACACCTTGGCCGCGCCCTTTAGTGTTGTTGGGAAGGCCCTGCACATTACTTCGCCTGGGGTCATTTGTAAGAGCATCAAAGTCTTGAACGACTCAATGTGATCCAAGGGATCTCTTGAGTTGTCAAAGGATTCCAATTGGGGAAGACGAAACTTCGGTGGGAGTGGACGGTTCAACACTTCTGTGGTGAATGGCGAATCCATCCTTTGGATCATTCCGTCCAAGTTCTCCACGGCTCTGTCTTTTACAGCATTCATGAGTTTGTCCATCTCCCTCCTTATGTTGCAGAGCTCGCTCTCCATTCTAGACGAGTTTTTTTTTTCTGGCGTTCTCGTCCTTCTGTTCGCCTGGCTATCCGATCCTTCCTCATTATGGTTTCCTTCAATCCTCCGATGCTCTTCTTTATTTTGGTTCTCTAGCATCCGTTGTTGTTCCTTATTCTGGTATTCAACGGCTATCCTCAGTTCTTCATTCTGGCGAGTCACTTCTTCCAAGGTGGCTAACAGGGCTTGGATTTGCTGTACAGCTTGTTCAACATCCATCTCATGCTACGAGGTTCTCTTTTGTCACTTAGGGAAGATGGCTTTGAATGATCAGCGTTTCCCATAGACGGTGCCAAACTAATGATGCAAAAAATCACCAAGTTGAGGACTTCGTCTCACTAGATGGACGATGCCGTGATGGGTCGTGTCTCCGGTCCAAAACTGCAAGAAATATTGAGAAAGAAGTGTGATACACCGCTGTGGTGTTTGCCACAAACACTCCGATGCTTAAATCAGGAAGGAAGAAAAATGGTTCAGAGAGCAAAAAATGACTTGGAGTGGTTTTTGGGCGAGTATTTGTGTGTACCTTTGGATTATGTTGTCCCCTTTTTTTATAGTTGTCTTCTCGTCTTTTTGGATAATGAATTCTGGCATTTGTGGGCAATGGCTAGTGTGTCATGAATGGGAGCTCTTGAAGTACACAGCTATCTTGTTACCGTTTCTCCGTCCGTTACTTTTTATCATCAATGCACGCAATAAATGTGTAATGCTTGCTTGGATCGTCATAGACACGGAGTGACGATCTCGTGTTATTTTCGACTCATCAGTTATTGTATTTGCAAATAATTTTTGTGTTTATAGATGAGGTTCATCTTTGTGTTTTGGTGTTTGGATCTTATTGTAAATTTTGTTCATTTTGACAATAAAATTTCTCATTTGGTAGACTATTAGTGATGTTTTTTTGAGAGAAATGTTAGAAATTTTATTGATGTAAAGCTATTGTATTATAAAAACTTTGGCCATGAGCATCCTGGGTAGCACATGAAGGCCACATCAAGTTACATTACAACCCAATGTTCCATTTGCCAGGGCCAAAACACTGAAAGAAAAAATAGAGCCCAGCTTTAGGACCTAGGCGGCGAGCAAATGAGTTGAAAAACATCAAAACCAGCACTTTTTTTTGGGTCAAATGGTAGCTGCATCTTCAGTTAAATTCCCCCCCCCCCCCCCACCCCCCTTTTTTTTGCATCCTAGTTTGGTTTACTGAAGGATGAGCAAAGGAAAAAACAACCCAATTGTCCTAGAATATCTAACAGCTACAGCAACATCTCCAATACAACTTTTCACAGATGACATAGTTAAACGTTATGACTTTTTTTGATAAACTTCAAATTTCATTCAAGGAAAAGGAACGTGGAGGCAATCATCCATTCAAGCAGAGTAAACCACACAATTATTGATAGACCAACCAAGTGGGACATCTTCAGCGTTATACCTTAACACACCCCCTTTTTTTTTTTTTTTGATAGTAAACTGGAACTTTAAACCTTTTACTAAGAGAACCACTTTCAACCTTTTACTAAGAGCACCAACCACCAATCCCATCTCATTTATCACAACACCTACCCCACACATATGTTGAGAAGAGAAAATTGCAGCATCCACATTGACTTTGAACACAACATCAGTAGGCAGCTTCCAAGCTTGTGAATACTTTGCAGATTCAAGAGGGGACTTCACATTTACAACCTTGAAATCACTGATAAACTACCCAACCCATAGAACTAGCAAAGAATTAGTCATGAATTTCTTTCCATTCCTTTTCTGGTTCCTTCTTGTCCACATGGCCCAAGCAATGGAAATAGCAAGAGATAAGGCATCATCATTGCATTGTTGGGTATCCCAAAGAAACCAAAGCAAATCCATAAAATTCTGAAACTGTACAGTATGTTGAGATTGAAAAAAAACTAGTAAACTTCCATACTTCCACAGCATCTGTACAAATTTTTGTCTTTGGTTTTTGATTTTCCATTGATTCCAAGAATATTTCAAACAACCAAGTAAACGAAGCAGTTGTTTCATCCAACAGAAATGCATAACCAAAAAGTACGTTCTTCCAATGATGGTTGACACCTACAAATGGGGCACATTTCATATTGTACTTGTAAGTTCGATATGTAGTGTCAAAGCATATTACATCCCCAAAAGAGTTATAATCAATTCTTGATCTACCATTTCTCCAAAAAAAATTTGTTATTCGATTTTCTTGATCAACTTGAATTGCGTAAAAAAAACATAGGATCTTCTGCTTGCTTCTGTTTAAAATGGTTTACTAAACTTTGAGCATCTCCATCCTCAACATTGATTAACTTCTACTTGTTCACCACATTAGAGCAATCTTGTTTTATAAACCCATCATTTTCAAATCCTCCAGCTTCCTCAACTAAATAGGAATATGTATTACTGTTCTTATACCCGCTTCTTTGAAAGTTCTTATTACATGTAACTGAGCACCAGTTATTTTTCGATTCGACCTTAAAAACGGTCTTTCTCCAGGCTTTGCAAGCTCATGATTATGATTAGGATTGAAATGAGTAACCTTCCACTCACCATTTGTTATTGTAAACCGGATACTAGCTTCACAACCAGTCCTAGTTTGTAATCTTTTGAATTTCTTATCATCCAAATGGTCACCACCTCGTGGAAATCCTTCTT
This sequence comes from Notholithocarpus densiflorus, assembly GCA_030021035.2. Lineage (NCBI taxonomy): Eukaryota > Viridiplantae > Streptophyta > Magnoliopsida > Fagales > Fagaceae > Notholithocarpus > Notholithocarpus densiflorus. Next base: position 14,674 of record JARYZH020000524.1, read on the forward strand.
TCGAACACACATACTCTCGTTGTCTTACACCATTTTATGCATATCTAAGTTTTTCTTTTCGAACACTAAACCCAATTCGTATAACATAATCATTGTACAATTTATATGCTTCCTCCTCACTGTGCACCACCATTCCAAGCAACTTTCAACATCTTGTAGTTCTTCATCGACTCTAATATCTATGATTAAAAACATCATGAAACACATTTCTAAGGAAACTCAAATCAAAAGGATAAGGATTAAAAAAAAAAAAAAAAGTGGTTAGAATGATGTGTGTATAAACTATTAACTGTAATAAAAAAAAATTTGAACTATTTTTACATTTTGGACTTTTATCAAGTAGTTAAAGGCACTTACACACATTATGTGAATATATAATATTTGAGACCAATTTGAAAAATTAAAAGCTATTCATTTAAATACTAAGTGATATTTAATGTAATTATACAAAAGGTTCAAATTATAATATGGTAGGGACAGACTAAAAATTTCAGTGCAAGACATTCTAGTGGAGGACTTAAGGTTCCTCAATGGTTCATTTAGAAGTTGTGCTTTGTTTCAAGACTAAATAAATAGAGTGACATTTAATAAACCCAAAAACAACAAGTAGGCAGAGGTATGGAATGGGTTCTAACAATTCACACCACACATTCATAAAAATTTAATTTTTAATATCTATAAACTAGATAGAAAGAAAACAACACAAAAATTTCATTATTTTAATTCTTTCTCATCTTGGGCATTTATCAGACATGTAGAAGACACCATATTTATAAACTACATAAAAACAAAAGAAAGCTAAGAAAATGATACATTGAAGAGTGAAATGAGTCTTTGTAACATACATGTCTTGATCAAGCTTGGTTAGTTGCAATGGTGGTGTGTGGATTCCAGCAACCACTTCAGCCATAGTTTACAGTCAATCGTACTCACTATTCATCCAAGGGAGAAGAAAGAAACAAACCCAGCATAAGATTGTTCGAAAGACTCGTTCAATGATGCGGGAAGGGAGAGGGAAGAGGATTGAGCGGGTACAATAAAATTTTGGGTTTTAGAAATTGGGTGAGAAGTGGCTAACACAGTTGGGGTTAGAAGTGGCTAATTGAGTTTGGGTTAACATGGTTAGAAGGTTTTTGTTGTGTTTCTATTAGTTTTAACCTTGGTTTGATTTTCTAACAATAGTTAAGTTAATGGGTAAGTGGTGATGTGGAGCTGAGTAAAAAAAAAAAAAAAAAGATTAGGTGGTGTTTTCCTATTGGGTGGCAGGAGCTGGGAGGACCACATCAGTGGTCCTCTAGGAGGTCCCAATAATTTCTCGTACTTCCCATACATAGCCTAGGAAATGGTCCAATACCCATGTAGGGATACCAACACAATAATATAAACCAAGGAGCACCAGCAGATGAAGTGCAGGTACTTGTTTTATAAAGAATACAACTATTTTTTGATTTTAGTAGTTAGTGCATTATATGTTTATGAAGATAAACTGAATAGTCTTGGTGGCAAAATGTCTTTCTTTTTTTTTTGTTGGTGTGGTTATATAGGTTATTAGGTAACCATCAAAATACGTCATTTGGTTTGGTGTCTAGTCTTGTTGCTATTCAAGAATCAAGAAAAATATAATGTAGTTTGGAGATAAGTTACATAGTGAATAAAGCAAGATTCAAAATATTATATTTATATAAATATTTAAAAAAAAATTTGAACCAATATAACCAAGAATATAAGATGGAACATCAAATGGCGTGAAACATATGACTTGACAAGAAGCAAGTCCACATGCATGGCATGCAGAAGTGGTCAAGTGAGTTGATAAGGAAAGTCATAAAAAGACAGCCTCTTTGGCAACCCTGTCAGCATCATTAATATGGTGGGGGCTAAGTCCATCTAGTACACTTAGTAAAATCAATAATTCTACTAGAGTTTAAGGAAGCACGTGAAGTACGCAAATCATTATATGGTATCCAGATTTTTCCAGCTTCATGAGTTCACGGTCAAATAATTCAAAGCTTCGTTGTATTTTGCTTCTTGGCAGGGTTGTGATGGGTCGGTACTCTTGGATGACACCTCTCTAATGAATTGATATTTTGTAAATTTAATATGAAACATTTTATATTTGATTTTGACAGTAAATATATATATATATATATATATGTGCGTGTTTATTTGTAATAGAAAATTTTAATAGGATTTATAGTAATATTTATAATAAAAGTGATAATAATTTTCTAGATATTACATTTTGGTCCCCTTTGATAGCATCTGTTATTGTAAGTGCCTGCTGATTTTTTTTTTTTTTTTTTTTTTTTTGGCTTTCTAATGATGATGTATTTGTTCTATATATCATGGCTGTGTGGAGAGGACCACTTGGGCTGGTGGTCACTTACCCATATATTTTAGTTTGAAATTTTTTTAATATACCTGTGAAAGATCCGTCATATTATGCTGCATTGCACTTACAGATGATGACATAGAAAAAAATAGTGTGATGTGACCTAATCTTTGAAAGTGACTTATAATACTTAGGAAGAGACATTTAGCAAAACAAGAATGGTAATAATACTTAAGAAGAGACTTATTGGTGTGAATGATTGATGGCTGTTTTATGTTTAGATTATTCTGGGTGCATGGTTATGATGTGTTTGTATGTGATGTCACTAAAGTGGGGGGTAAGGTATATGTGTCTTGCCTCAATTCAGGTTTTATGGGTTCTGACATGTCTGGAAATCAATGTGGATTGTGCATTGAACCTAGGTGAACTTCTGGCTTGTCATTGAAAAGAGAAACCTTTGCATCCTACTTGGTAAAAATAATTAGGCAATTGATGTTTCATTGGTTGAAATATTTAAAATATGCTACTGTGTTCGTGCAAGATTTCCACTGAGAACTTGCTGAGATCGATAAAAGCATAGTTGGGTTGAACTTTATTCAACTATATGTCTCCTATCTTGTTATTCCATTCCATTGTGTTTGGGGCCAGATAATTTATTAAATCATATTCTTCCTTGCCTATGAGATAAGGTTTGTCACTCCTTGTCTCATCCTATCACTGTTGAGGTTGATTTCTGATAAGCATAGTTGAGTTCTCTCGTCATTGGGTGTTTATTTGTTACCTGACCATTTTTTCATTTGTCAACAATGGAAACTAAACAAGTCAAGCATTTTGAAAGAATGAAGCAGGGGTTTTATATTTCCATAGAAACTGCAAACTAGTCTTTCTCACAATTGCAAATCTTAATTTATATAGGAACTGCAAACTAGTCTTTCTCTCAGTTGGACCAACCAAAATATAGGAACTGTCTCAACCAAATACATTGGAACAACCTAATCAAGTTAGGCAAAAGGTGAACTTATCATTAGCTATTGTTTAATGGTTCAATGAACTTCTGTTCATCCATAGATTGCCACCTATTATTCAAAGCCTTTCAAATCAAATAATATAGAATATGCTTATGTCTCTATAGTAATCTCTCTTTTGAAGTGTTTCATTAATTCATTCTTAACAAAATTCAGTGTTGTACATTGTACACTTTTTTCCTGCTTGAAGAGGGTCTAGCTTTTTGATGTAGGTCCTACTTAGTCTGATATGGACTGCTCTTTTCAGGCATGGCTTTGGTGGGATGTGATGTAGTGGCAACAGACCAAGTTGAAGTTAGATCACTGTTATGAGAAATATTGAACGTAATACTTCAACAATCCTGGTTCTGGTGTGCTCTTCAATCTTGAAACAATTTTCATTGCCTTATGCATATTACAGATTCAGTATATGTCTTTTTCCCCCCTCCTTTTTACCCATTGCTCCATGGTAGTGCCAAATTCTATGTAAAACTGTCATATTGACTTTGACCATATTTTGTACTTGGAATGGATCAGTGATAGGAGTGATAACTCTAACTACTCTAGTTATAGAATTGTTTGGCAAATTAGGGTAATTATTTTTTTAGAAAGTTTTGAGTAGCAAATTAGGGTAATTGTTTATTCACTCCTTGTTTGGTTTCTTAGAAAATTGAGGTACATAGAAGAAAAGTGTTTCTATCGTATGTTGGTTTTTGGAAAATACTGAATTAAGGCTACCTCAAAACAAATTGGAGATAGATGGGTGAAGGCTTTTGCTTAATGACATATTCTGGTGGTAATGACATTTAGTACGCATGGTTGCTCAAAAGATTCATTGTATTTATAATTAATTGCAACTGAAATTATAATTAAGAATGCTTCATTTTCCTTCTCTTTGGCTTTTAATACCTACTCAATTTTATTTTTATTAGTGTTAGTAATTACTATTTAACATAACCCTACTATTAAGGTGGCATAGTCTTGCATAGTTAGCATACCTCATGACACTGAGCAATATTAGAAATGTAAGGACTATAATTTTCCTAAGAATCTGCTTTGAATATTTAGTAGAGATTTTTCCTTGATGTTAGGACTATATTGTGAGAATCTGCTTTGAATATTTAGTAGAGATTTTTCCTCGATGTTAGGACTATATTGTGCTTTATGTGATACAATTTTTCCTGATTAACACACTACAGATTTTTCCTTGATCTCTATTATATTGTATTGTGGTCAAGATCATATTAGCAGGTTGCTGTCTGTTTGGTCTCTTCATTTTAATGAATGAAGAATGTCTCTGAACTTATATTTTTTAGGGGTAAAATTCCTGTCTCCCTTAGAGTTAATGAAAACTAAAGATATGTCCTCCCCCTATTATATTGTATTGTTTTGTTTTGTTTGCTGGCAATTGGTTGGGAACTGTTTATGTTGAGCTTTAGTGCTTGCAGATAATTTGGGCAGGAATTACAGATTACGCAGGGAAAAAAAAAAAACCTATAGCCGCGTTTTTAAAAACGCGGCTATAGACAAACACAGCCCAAGGCCTATAGCCGCGTTTTAGAAAACGCAGCTCAAAGTGGGTCTATAGCCACGTTTTAGAAAACGCAGCTCACAGCTATAGTTCTGACCTTTAGCGGCGGTTAAAAAAACACGGCTATATCGTATAATTTATGTTCAAATTTCTTGTGTTTTAGATTTTATATAATTTATGTTTCTTATTAACTCCCTAGACAAAAATCCTAGAGCCACCCCTGGATAGGGTGAATTTTAATTTTAATTTCATATTTAAAAAGTATTATTAAATTATAAAATTAGATAATTATAGGTTTATATTGTTCACATTTGTTTAGTCTACCATATATAAGAGGGTCATTCAACTGTACCCCCCCCCCCCCAAAAAAAAGGGGGTATGGTACCACCTATATCTGAACCATTAACTTGGTGTTGTTATCATCTTAGCCGTTAATTTAATTTTAGTAGAAACTAGTTACTGGCAAAGCAAGTCAACGTATATAAACTAAAAAAAAAAAAATTCTGATGGTCTCTCACAGTTTTTGTTCTCCGATTTTTCTTCCTCTCTCGTGTTCTTCGCTTCCTCTTGCGTTCTCTGGTAAAGGTTTCTTTCTTTCTTTCTAAAAAAAAATTGAAGGTTTCTTTAAAGGATCATAATCGTATTGATATTGTTAAAGGTAAGTATCAAAACGATAAAACCCTATTTTCACTGCTATTGTTTTGTTTCCCTTTTTTCTTTATTAGTTTCTTGTGGGTATTGTGTATGGGGTGGGTGGGTGGGGAAGAGTACTCAATCTTCCTCTGGTGTGTTTGGATGGCATGGGATTTCGTTTAGGATTTGGATTTGGGTGGGTAACTTAAAAAGAGAAGAATTTGTATTTGACCCAAATCCATCTTGGAATTCAAGTTCCAAGTCTATTGATTTCAAATCCCTCACTAACTGTGGAATTTTGGAAATCCTCCCACAACGCTCGCGTCTTCACTGCCTCAAGCTGTGATAACAATGTTAAAGCTGCAACCACCATGGTATTTAGGTTTGTCTCTCTTAGCCTATCTAAGTTTGTTCTGGGTTTGTCTTTATTTCTGTTTTTGTTTGTATTTGAGTTGTGTGGGTTTCGTTTGGATTTTTCTATGTGGGTTTGTATCTACTGGTAAGCATGGGTTGGTTTAGTTTTGTTAAGAAATTGTTGGAGATATTTTTTTAGAGTGCCGAGTTGGTCTAATTGAAATGCAAAGAATTGTTTGATGAAATGCCTCTATGAGCTATGTATTTTAACGCATGATAACTTTTTGGTTGACAATGGTGATAACTTTTTAACTAGTTTAACATAAGATGTTTGCTTTGTGTATAGCTACATTGATTTCAAAGTTTGTCATGTTGGTAGATTTCTATCAATGCTTAGTCTGTGATGAAAGAAGACTGCCTAGTGCTAATTATGTAATTGATTCCTTTTGTTTCCATAGAACAGGCAGAACCTTTTTTTTTTTTCATGTCTAATAAGCATTTTGATGGCTTTGCTTAACCCTGGAATAGCTTTGAAATATATTTGTAATGTTGAGTAGATAACATCAATTCATCTCAATCCAACATTAAGGAATAGCTTGTGTCGATTGCAGTGTGTAAATAATATTAATTCATCTCAATCCAACATCCTCTTTTTCTCTTCTTAGTAGTTCTTTCATAGTTTTTCTCCCTTATATTAATCGCAATGCGTGGGATGCTTATGCCAAGGTATGGTCCCAAATTATGACACTTTTTTTTGCTTAAATTATGATGGGGTATTCTTTGTATTTGCAATTTTGGAAATGGTTGGTCTGTTTTTTGGGTTATGTTATACTACCTGGGTTAGTTTTATTTTCCTCTTGTTATACTGTTAAGGGAGTGCCATTGGCCATTGCATTGGGGTATTGAATTTTTCTGATTATATTTTTACATACTGTGGTAATATCCATAAATTTAAGATTCAGATTCTTTGTTTGCTGGGTTTCTCAATTTGTTTATTTTCTTTGATGTGTACTATTCTGATTGTAGGGGTTGTAAAGGCAGTCAAAAACATTGTAGCTGTAAAATTTAAAATACAAAATTTTGTTACTGATGTGTTAGTAAGTTTTTATGAAACTGAATTTCTGTGGATTCCTTGCCTGACTAACAATGTTGAAAATGCAAGTTCTGCAAAAAGTAGATCTTAAAATGTAAATACTTTAAGTGGTTACAATGTGCTGGCCTTTCAGTTTGAAAATTATAGGGTATGTTTAGAAGGCCTGACAACTATTTGCAAAGTGCAAACAAGTTCTGAAACTGTTAGAATTTTATGTTAAACTGTGGTCTTTTTTGAGAACAATATTTATTGAGATTTGCTATTATAAATTATTAGATTTCAATAGTTTTGGTTCAATTGTGCTAACTCACTGCTTGTCTTTTTTTTTTTTTTAATAGAAAATTTCAAAAGCTTGTGCTTATTAAAACAAAGTTATTGACAATTGGGAGGTCATTAAGATCTTGTTTGGACCTATTGTTCCTTTTACCTGTTGTTTTGGCCTTAACTTACACAGTACTATTGTTTTGTGTAAAAGATTAAATTCTAAATGCTGTATTTTAATATATTCACATCTTGCAGCTTCTTGTCAATTTTCTTGTAGTTGAATATTGCTAGTAGCTTTTGCTTTGATGTAATTGGCTTTGTAATTGGGCAGCCTTTTATTTCCATAAAATCCAATCATTTCTCAGGGGAAAAATAAAAAAACAGAATTTGTCGTTTTTCATTTCTGCATATGCATTTGGTTCATAGTCATGATGCAAGGATCCATTGTGAGCCTATCTTATTAATTTTTGAATGTATCAGTTTGAAGAAATATCACTTTCTAACGATATAATCTATGCCTTCAACAATTTGAGTCCTGTTAACTATACTTTTGGACTATATATTTTATGAGCCGATTTAATTATATAACAGTACAAATCATACTTTATATATATATATATATATATAAACAATAGTGCAAGAATTATTATACTTTGGGTTCTTTCTTAAGTCAATTAAGAGGAACTAAGTGTGGTTAAACTTAGTTTACTTGCTTAAGTTTGTGTTTTTATTTTTAATTTGTGCCCTTATTCCTATTGTCATGTTTATCAGATATACATACACCTCTACTATGTCATGGGTGCTGCCAATGACAAGCATGGGAATTATCATGGCTTCAGGTTATTAGAGTGCCATGAATATCTTAGCATCAACCATCAGAAGTGTGTTGTACTTGGAGATTTGAGAATTGTAACTCTTTTTTAGGGATTGAATACCTTACTTTGTATGTTTTGATTTCGTCAGATTGATGTGTAAATATGTAAATGTAGCAAAACATGTTGTACCTTTGGTTCTTTATTTAATTTCTAACACATGATTAGATTGATCAATATAATACAAATAATGTTTCTATTCAATGTAATACAAATATAATTTGTCCTCTCCATTGATAGTGATTACAATGGATGCAGTTTGCAGATAAATGTTAATTGATATACCTAGACTAATCTCATGGATGCTATGATGATATGCAAGTTCTGATCAGGTGTGTGAGTGACGACATGTTAATTTGCATCATTTGCATCTTTTAGAGGGATTGGTAGGGTTTAAGGGTATTTCGTGATTTAATAAATAAATAAAATCATTATAATGTGGAAAATTGTTAGACCTCGAAAGTGACGTGACAAAGTATTATAAGGTCAACTAATAATCAAACGTCTTTAGTTTTTTCAAATTACTAATCACTAACTCGTGTGATCCACTAAATGTGATGCATTCAATAGTTAGCGATTAAATATTTTCAATGTTATAGTTAGTTAAAAATGAATGAAATTCAATATTTAGTTCAAAAATGTTACTAAAATTAAAATGTAGAAAGTTTAAGAAAAGTAATAATTGGGAAAATTATTTTATTGATCTCAAATCCAAATCCAAATTTAGGTATCTAAACAACGGAATTTCAAATCCTTCATTGTACAAAAAGGCCCAATTAAGGAATTTAAAAATTAATGGATTTTGTAAGTTCTGTAGTCCTTTTGTATCGAATTTTACAATGAATTTGTAGAGGTGGGAACTTTAGTCCAAATAACCAAGCATAGATGGGAATTTTAACTAGTGAGATAAATTATACAACGTTGGTAATTTTAACAAGTTTGATCCTCGGGTAAGCTTCCGAGGACAAAGTTCACATTTCTTATCTGTGTACACTTTGGGCATTAAAGACAAGCTTGTTTCTACCAAATTTTCTAATCCACATTAATGAGGGAGGTTACAGCTTAAATAGGGTTTCTTAGTACAACCTAACCTTCCACGTGTAGGGTGGTTAGGCAGACTAATTAGATATTTCTATACATCTGGCTTGCCGAAAGGTAACAGTGATCTTGCTAGCTGGAGAATCACTGTTCAGGGGTCTTATCCCAGAGCAACAGGTAAAGGGCATTTAATGTGGTGTGCTGGAGTAGGGAGCTCCCCCCTAGAGTAGGGAGCTCCCCCCTTGATCATTTAGGTTCTAAGGAGATTTTGATAATTTTAGAGGGAATTGGGGGAATTCTGGTCATTTTTTAAGTTATGAGGGAATTTTGGTCATTTTTTAGTTTCTAAGGGTATTTTAAGATATTCTCTAGGTATAGGGGGCATTACGGTCATTTTCTCTTCTAAGGATAGTTTGGTCATATTTTAGGTTTTATGGTAATTTCGGTCATTTTTTAAGTTTCAAGGTCATGTGGTCATTTTTTTCCTAAGGATATTTTGGTCAATTTTTAGGTTTCATCGTTATTTTGGTCATTTTTAAAGTTTCAAGGTCATTCAATCAATTTTTTATTTGTTCTAATGGTATTTTGGTTATTTTTTAGGTTTCGTGGTTATTTCAGTTATTTTTTAGGTTTTATGGTAATTTTGGTCTTTTTTTTTTAAGTTTTAGGGTGATTCGATCATTTTTTAGGTTCTAAAGGTATTATGGTCATTTTTAGGTTTCAGAGGTATTATGGTAATTAGTGAGAAAAAAAAAACTATTGAATGTAACAAAAGTACGCTCACATTTGAAGTTGGTACTGCCCATTATGACAATGGAACCGCCAGATGTGAGAAAAAAACAAGGGTACAACCAAATGTGGCAAAAGTATAATCAAGAATAATGTTGGTACTGCTTAATGTGACAAGTACAAATACACAATGTATTAGCATGTGTTAGTGTAAAATACACAAGTGTGATAAAAAATAAGGGAACCACCAAATGTGACAAAAGAATTGTCACATGTGATGTTAAAATTGTACAATGTGAGAATGGAATTGTCAGATGGAAGAAAAAAATAAGGGAACCACCAAATGTGACAAAAGTGCTGTCAAATGTGATGTTGGAACTGCACAATGTGAGGATGGAACAATCGAATGTGAGAAAATATAAGGGAACTACCAAATGTGACAAAAAACCTGTCACATGTGATAATAGAACTGCACAATGTGAGGTTGAAATCGTCAAATGTGAGAAAAAAAAAAGGGAACCACCAAATATGACAAAAGAACTGTCATATGTGATGTGAGAAAAAAAACTGTTACATGTGATATTGGAACTGCACAATGTGAGGATGGAACCGTCAAATGTGAGAAAAAAGTTAGGGAACCACCAAATGTGACAAAAGAACTGACACATGTGATGTTGGAACTGCACAATGTGAGGATGAAACCGTCAAATGTGAGAAAAAAAGTAAGGGAACCACCAAATGTGAGAAAAAAACTGTCACATGTGATGTTGGAACTGCACAATGTAAGGATGAAACCGTCAAATGTGAGAAAAAAAGTAAGGGAACCACCAAATGTGACAAGAATTATCACATGTGATAAGAATTATCACATGTGATGTTGGAACTGCACAATGTGAGGATGGAATCGTCAAATGTGAGAAAAAAGTAAGGGAACCACTAAATGCGAGAAAAGAACTGTCACATGTGATGTTGAAACTACAAAATGTGAAGATAGAACCGTCAAGTGTGAGAAAACAGTAACAGAACCACCCAATGTGACAAAAGAATTGTCATATGTGATGTTGGAATTGCACAATGTGAGGATGGAACCGTCAAATGTGAAAAAAAAAAATAGATAGTCCTCTCTGATCTTTTGTGTTTGCATTTTGAGAAGAAAAAAAAAAAAAACACAATTTTTATAAACTCCATTATGCAAGAGCTTGGAAAACCCATCAAAAACACAAAAGCCTTGGAATAACGTTGCTCTCTAAGAAGCTTGGCTCACTCTATTGGGCCATAATCATGTGCAACAACCCTGCCATCAAATCACGATGAAATTTTTTATTACTTTTAGCCTTGAAATAACGTTGCTCTCTAAGAAACTCTTAGGGTTTTGTTATTCTCTTCCTAAACGTAGGATTATAAGTCAGAGATGTACGTTTTTAGACCCCTTAAAACACAACCAGATTAACCTAGTTAATTAGCCAATTGATTACTTAGTCAAATTATTCAAATCTAGGTTAACACAAATATATTATATCATTGTAAAGTGCGGAAAATAAATAACACAACAATATGATAACCCAGGAAAACCAAACAGGTAAAAAACCTGGGGAGGATTTAACCTATCTATCCTCAAGGTAAAACAGATCCACTATGAAAGAATTGAAGTTTACACAATAGCGACTTAGACCACTAACATCCTATTGCTACCTCGAGTAGGAAACTTACTACCACGACCACGTGACAGCTCCGAGTTCACGGACTACTTCTTTCTTGGATTCACAGCAAGCACAAGCACTCCCGCTTGTGTATCTTTAAGCTCTTTATGCAGCAACCGAACTGATCATCAAGTTCTTGACATAATCTTGATTCTTGATAACCCTAAGTATATGTGAATGCAAACACCTCTAGATCTCACAAGTGATTCACATACACAGCATAAACAACAACCAACAAAACGTGGCTAGGGTTTTTCCTTTTATACTTAAGGAAAAACATAAAACCCTACACGTCAAACGGGCTTAGGCTGAGTTGGAAAAATTTTGTAGAAAAACAATCTGCACGAGCTTCGATCGATCGAGTCTAATTCTCGATCAACCGAGCTAGGGAGATTTACACAGTAAATCCTGCAGTACACTCAATTCCAACTTTACAAATAAACATACTTTGAGCAAGCCTAAAATAAGACTAAGCGTTTTGATCATGGTTTGCCAACATTACAGAATGAAGTTCTAATACATTTAAACCTAAAGTCTTAAAACTCAACAAACTCCCCCTTTGGCAATCCGTGAAAAAACACAAACTATACAAAGTGCTCAAAGTTACAAAAACATTGCCCAACAAAAACAAATTCAACCTAACTACTATCTATCAGTTGCAAGTGTAGACAGCAGCACGACTGAATCAACCTGTATATTCCTGTAACACTTAACAAACACATAAACGCATGTGTGGAAAATAAAAGTAAAACAAAATAAATTCTTGATTTCACATAAGCATAAACTATAAGACATATATCATGAATAACCTCATAAATAGAAATCAATAATCAATGTAGCACAATGTGAAACAAGAAACAGATATAAATACATCATAGTATCTCCCCCTATCATAGACAACTCAACTAAGAAAAATACATCAAGAGCCAAAAAACATAAATACAAGATGAAACACCTAGATACAATCTAAAAGCTCCAAAGCTCCAAAACAACAAAAATCTCCCTCTATCAACAAAATCTTCTATCCAAATGTACTCCCCTTTTTTTGTGACGAATTGCCAAAGGGCAATCACTCATCATCAAAAGGAGGTGGTGGAGGTGACCGTCTCAAACTCGCCAAATCCGCCCTCAAAGCCTGAAGCTTGGTGAGAACGTCCACCAGAAGTTGACCATGAGCCGCCTGAACAGTCATGACAGTATCCAACGTACGACGAATGCTAGCAACATCTGAAGCAGAAGGTGGAGGAGCATTAGCAGCAGTCGGATCGATAAACTCATTAGCAGTTGGATCACTTGAAGAAGAAGGAGGAAGAGGAGGAGGAGGAGGTGGTGCACCAGAGGAAGAATCAACTCGAGGACGTTTAGAGTTAGCTCACATCTGAGTAGCCTTCTGCCTAAGGAAGGTGACACCTATAGGAGCTATGATATGAACAGGCTCAAATGCCAAAAACTGCTCTAACCCTAAATGTAATAAAATCCTATGAATAAAAACAGGAAAGAAAAGAGCATGAGTAGAAGAACTACTCCTATGAACCTCAATCAAAGAACGAATGAAAAGATGAGAAAAACTCATAAGAGCATTTGTGACAAGAGCATACAAAAATGCACATCTCTCTAAAGGAATAGTATGCAAATGAGAGGTGGGCCAAATCGAATGGCAAGAAATCCGGAAAAAGAGATAATCTCGGTCAACTCGTGAGAGGTGATCCGAGGATTAGAACCCCACTGGATAGAAGATCCAGTAAGATATGACATGATGTCATCCAGGGGAGGAGACTCATCGTAAGGATAAACAGGATGCTGGATCATAGGCACCCCAAGAGCAGAGGCCACTACCGTAGGAGTAATGGTGTACTTTTCACCCCGTATCCAACTTCTCATCAGAGTGTTGGAATCATAGGAGTGGACAGAGAGGTTCGAGTAGAACTCTCTAATTAAGGTAGCCGGAGGAGGATGATCAACATCCAACAAAGGCAACCAGCCCCTACGCTCAAAGTTTCTCCTAATTTCCATGTCAAGCTTATCTAAAACTACTTTCCGCTCAGCCCACACATTCCTAAGAATGTTCAGCTTCTAATACATCTCTTGGTTTTTCTCACTCAGAAACCTCTCACTATCAAAGGATGGAGTAGAAGAAGAAGAGGATGTCATATGGGCTCTAGTCTTCCTAACCATGATGCTAAAGGGCAGAAAGGACAGATAAAAAAGAGACAAAAGACAAAAAAAAAAAAACAAGAAAAACCAAGGGCAGACTGCAAGTTAGAACAGAAATAATATAGAAAATAACAATCTATATGATGCATGAACAATATCAACCCATGATGCATGCTCTAATGCAGTGAGAATAAGTTCAATTTCATTGTAAAATCACAAAATTGGCTTGAGCATAGAGTTTATATCCAAAAACCCCAAATTTTGAAAACCCACTTTCACAAATTTCAACAAACTGACCAATTGATCATTACACAAGATATAGAACAAATTATAATGATCAAATTAATAAATCTAACAAGCCAATTTCATCAAATTATGCTCAATTGAACAAAATCCCCAATTCGGGTAGTTTCAAGCCCTAGAAAAATTCAATTTTTCCCAATTCACCAAATTGATCAAATTAAACTACAAGGATTAGTTTAATAACATCCCACAACAAAAACCCAATGATCAATTTTGAAAGAAAATGTTGAAATCAACAAAAACCCCAAATTTGCATATGTTCGAATATTTCCCAAAATGCATGAAACATGAAAATAAATGAAAAATAAATGGCAAAAAGGTCTTACCAGCCATAGAAGTCAAAAACCCTTGAAGAAATTGGAGGGAAAATGACAAAAAAATGTGCTTTGAGCCTTGACCGATTGAAGAGAGAGATAAAGAACTTTTGAAAAAGTTTGAATAGTGATAGAACATGTGAAAAACTTATGATTTTAAAAACTCTCTGAACGATTTTCGATTGATTGAAAAACAGATTTGATTGATCAAAAATTACATTCGATTGATCCAGAACCAATCGAGCCAGGCAGATCAAAACAAATTTTTAAACGCAATTTCGATCGATCGAGAGAGACAGGTTCGATCGATCGAAATTTTGGAAAAAACAAATTTTTGAAAAACAGAGCAATTTTATGCAGAAACTCCTCAAAGTATAGTATTTTATGAATAGAATGCATGAGTATGAGATGAAATGCTTTTCAAAAACACTTGTATTGAACCCAGATCTCCCAAAAATAAGATTTTCAATCAATTTTCCTTAAATTCTCAAATTTCAAACACATTTTGCATTATAATCAAGGAATTTTCAATCTTGGATGGCCAAAACAAGATCACACACAATAACATGTACAAAGTTTAGCAAAGAGTAACTTGTGTAGTATGTGCAACTAGCAAAAGTTTAAGATACATGTGAGGTGATATGTGAATAGTAATCAAGCACAATTTTTACAAAATTCATCACATAAATTTGGAAGAGACTATCACCTAAAGAGTTATATCATATAACTCCCACATCTCCTAGAAAACAAGCTTGCAATCATGTAAGTTTCTTGATTTGCCTCATATTGTACACATCAATTTTATTTGATCAGAAACTTATTAAAATAGCCAATATAATGTACACACCAATTTTATTTGATTGAATTAATTAAAGTCCAATAATGTACACACCAATTTTAGCATTTAAACCGAGGCTACACCTTATGTTCTTTTTGTGCATATGTTACACTTTCTCGAGCACAAAATCTTATGATATGCACTAAGGTGTTCATGATTGGCTAGTAAACAGTGGTGAGATGGTTATTTATGCCTTTCTCAATAAGTTCAAGTCCAACAATCAAAGGCATGTGACTTCAAGATCAAGAAAAAATGATAAAAAATTATAAACATCTTCCCACACAACATGCACTACAAAGCTCAAACTAGTAAAGTGCAATAAATAAGCTCATCCAAGCTAAACAAGGTACAAAGACATGTTATGTAAAGAGAAACTGGCCAACCTTGATTTCAAATCCAAGAAATAATGCAAAACACATTTTGCTTCCCTTTTCCTCATTTTTTTTTGTTTTGTTTTGTTTTTTTTTTTTTGTTTTATAATTTTTAAAAAGAAATAACAAAAACAACCTAGAATGAAAATGCATGAATGTTATGTAATGCAAATCCTAGAAAAACAAAGAAAAAACAAAGACAACAAAGAAGAATGGTCACAAAGAGTAGAGCGATGAAGCACAAGGACCATGTCAGAAAGACTCAATTAGATCGAGCCTTTTGCATCTAAAACTTTTTAGATGCAACTCCATGATTGGAATAAAGGTTTAAAGCCTTTACCAATTCACCAATAAGTACCATAGGATCTTGTGCTTGAGACACAAGTACTTTTGGTTTATTTACTCGCTTAGCAGCTTGCAACTTGAAACAGTTTGGATGAATGTGACCAGACTTTCCACAAAAATGACAAACTCATGCATGCCTATCATGCAACTTGTCCTTAGAAAGAGTAGAATTCTTAGGCTTGGACTCTTTAAGATCAACTCTAATCTTCCTAGGAGGTGTAACTTCTATAGGTTTGATAACCTCACTCACGGGGGGCTCAGAAAAAGAAACAAAGTTTGTGGAATGAGTTTCAGGCACAAAGATGTTTTCTACAAAACCTAAACCAGTTTTGTCTAAGGGAGACTTTTGAACACTCAGCATGTGCTCAAGTTTGGAACTAGCAGACCTATTTGTTTGTTCTCTAGCAACTGATGATTCAAGTTCCAAATTCTTAACTTTATCAAGCAAAAGCATGTTCTTAGTCTTCACATTATTTAACAATTCATTAGCATCAAACAGTTTCAAAAGCAAAATTTTCTTGTCAAGTTCAAGAGATGCAATTTTCTTTAAGCCTAAATCAACACTCATAGCATCCTTTGCAAAGTTTATTGTAGGCTTCTTGCAAATCTGCATCCTCAGAAAGTTCCCCATCAGAAGGGTTCTCTTCAACAGCAACACCTTCATCAACTACAGCAGTAGCTGTGAAAGTAATGAGGTTTCCATCCTCATCACTACCAGACTCATTGTTAGAAACTTCATCATCACTAAGAGTTACAGCCATAACCTTACCTTTAGACCTTAAGAATGTAGGACATTCTGATTTCACATGACCATACCCTTGACATCCAAAACATTGTTGACCCATAGAATTATTAGGGGTTTGACCTACTTTCTCTCTAAGTTTTTTAGTATTATTCACCTTAGTGGGATCATTCCTCCTAAAATTTCTAGGTTCAACATTGTTTTTACTTTTTGCCCTTCTGTTATTGTTCCTAAGAAAATTTCTAAAGTTCTTGGCAAGGTGCAGAGAGCTCATCATCAAATCCATTCACATCAACATCATCCACAGACTTAAGAGCCATTGATTTGGATTTGCTTGTCTTAGGTAGGTCCAACTCATAGGACTGAAGAGATCCTACAAGTTTATCAACAGGAATGGAGTCCACATCCTTGCTTTCAGTGATGGTAATCACTTTGAATCTAAAGTCCTCAGACAAGGATCTAAGAATCTTCCTAATAATTTTAGGTTGATCTTAGATTTCACCCAGATTATAAGCAGAGTTAACAATATCATTTAATTTAGCATAGAATTCATCAAAACATTCATCATCAGACAGTCTAATACTTTCAAATCTAGAAGTTAACTGCTGCAGTTTGTTAATCTTAACTGCCTTTGTGCCTTCATGCACAGTTTGGAGAATATTCCAAGCAATATGAGCAACCTCAACATTATAGATTCTCTTGAATTCCTCCATAGAAACAGCATTAAAAATAACATTCGTGACTTTGCTATTAAAAGCAACTACTTCTTTCTGAGAAGTTTGCCACTCACTAACTGGAGCAGTAGACTTCTCCCATTCGTATTCAATAGAGTTCCAAACTCTCTCATCAATAGATTTCAGAAATGCTTTCATCCTTACTTTCCAATAAGCATAGTTGTTCCCATCAAAGTGAGGTGAGATCACAAGAGAGTGACCATGTTCCATGACAACAGGGGTCAAGGATCAACTCTTAGATCAAAAGATCTAGAAAAATAGAGCTAACCCACTCTGATACCACTTGTACGTTTTTAGACCCCTTAAAACACAATCAGATTAACCTAGTTAATTAGTCAAGTGATTACTTAGTCAAATTATTCAAATCTAGCTTAACACAAATATATCATATCATTGTAAAGTGCGGAAAATAAATAACACAACGATATGATAACCTAGAAAAACCAAACCGATACAAAACCTAGGGAGGATTTAACCTAGCTATCCTCAAGGTAAAACAAATCCACTATGAAAGAATTAAAGTTTACACAATAGCGACTTAGACCACTAACATTTTATTACTACCTCGAATAGGAAACTTACTACCACGACCACGTGACAGCTCCGAGTCCATGGACTACTTCTTTCTTGGATTCACAGCAAGCACAAGCACTCCCGCTTGTGTATCTTTAAGCTCTTTATGCAGCAACCGAACTGATCATCAAGTTCTTGACATAATCTTGATTCTTGATAACCCTAAGTATATGTGAAAGCAAACACCTTTAGATCTCACAAGAGATTCACATACACAGCATAAACAACAACCAACAAAACGTGGCTAGGGTTTTTCTTTTTATACTTAAGGCAAAACATAAAACTCTACACGTCAAACGGGCTTGGGCTGAGTTGGAAAAATTCTGCAGAAAAACAATCTGCATGAGCTTTGATCGATCAAGTCTAATTCTTGATCGATCGAGCCAGATAGATTTACACAGTAAATTTTGCAGTACACTCGATTCCAACTTTACATATAAACATACTTTGAGCATGGTTTGCCAAGATTAAACGTTTTGATCATGGTTTGCCAACGTTACAAAATGAAGTTCTAATACATTTAAACCTAAAATCTTAAAACCCAACAAGAGATAAAATAAGAGGTTGCGAGAGATTGGCTGAATTGGTAAGATTGGAGAGTGGAGTGGAGATGGAGCCAGGGAGAAGAGAATGAGTCGGGTATAAATTCTTTTTTTTTTTTCGCAGAGAATTTAGTCGGCTATAAAATCGTAATATAATATTTATTAATTAATTATAATATTTATTTAAGTAATACTAACGTGGAAAATTGTGGAGAAGTCAGAGGCTTCGGTTATATATATATTGATTACACGACCTAATCAGTTCATCCTGGTGATTCCAAGGTCATGGTTTCTCATGGTAGTGTATCTAACTATCTATGCAAGCTTAGTTGGTTTGCATAGTTTGTTTATGGCAATTTTGTTGCGTGCTTGTAGTTTGTGCTTTGGCCAACCCCTTAGCAATTTTCTTTTGTTTTTAAAAAAAAAAAAACAACTTAACACAGTTTTATTCTACTTAATTAAATTATCCATATCTTACAAGAAATAAATAAAAAATTATAATTAAAATCCTTCAAAAATATTCAACTTTACTTCAAAAATTAATCATAAATTTTAATGTTTTCATGGTTATTATTTTATTTTATTAACTTTCTTATTTAATTATTAAATATATGCTTGAAAATCATTAAATTTCCCTCACATATATAGATATATTGTCAATTTTGCTAGATTTATAAATTTAATATATATATTTAGGTTTTAATTAATTATTAAATTAATTATGACGTCATCACGGTTCGACCTCAAAAATCTTAAACCTCTCCCTTTTACGGTTCAATGAACGGTCCGAGTCTGAAAACCTTGCGTGCGTGTGATCATTTGCTTGTTATGCGTGTCTGCTTCAACATAAAACATGCTAGAAAGGAATCGGATTTTTCAATGTGGTAATAACTTATAATATCATTGGTTGTGGCTCCAAGCCAACTCAGATTCACACGAAGCCAAAATTGTTTAAAGTTAATCTAATGGTCATTTTGGATGAACTTTTTTGGAACTATTATGTCTTTTGGAGACTCCAATGTTCGCACTGATTTTGGAAAACCAATCAGCATACATTGTTGTTGTTGAGTTCTCAGGAAAAAAAATATAAAATATAAAATAATAATATTAATAACAGCATATGTTGAGCTACGTTAGCTTTGCAAGTGTAGCCACCACCTTCACCACCTCACTTTTTTATGATTACCAACTTCACAGCATCTAGCCACTCGAAAAATATAAGTAACTAAATGTAGAAAACAAATTACTGCATGTGTTCAAATTCCTATGGAAAACTACCTGAACCTCAGTGCGAATTCTACTAGGCTTCTCCATGTATTGGTACGAAAAGATTGTTATGCATCTTGTATTAATGTATTTAGACAAAATGACGAACTATGCATCTTAAACTCTTAGACCCATTTTCCCTTCCATTTATACTATGCGCAATGGTACGAAATTTCTGATATTAGCTTCACCTACTGGCTTCGTGGGAACTTGTATATATGCACACAAAAATTGAAAACTTTGATGCAGAAGTTGTTTCAATTTGCCGTCCAATTAAGTTACATTGAATAGTTATAGATTGTGCAGTTACCCTCAGTTCGTAAATTCTCATATGCGCAGAAATTGGTTGAGTTTGGAATTATGAGCAGATTGCAAAGTTTCCATTTTCATGTTCCTCAACGAAAGAAAAAAGAAGGTATCAATTACGACAAACGTAAAAATCGCATTGCTTTTTACCTTGAACCTATATTTGGTTCTAATTTCTAAATCAAATACCACAAATTTGAATATTGCATTGACCTTGAAGTTAGATTTGGTTCATAATTAATCAAACACAACAAATGGGAAATTTTCATTGACCATGTCAGCAAGCAGCACTAATTGTTGGTAATGTTACAAATTCGAATCTGCCACATGTGTCCTATTTTAAAACTCCAGCTAATTCTTGACATTTTTGATTCTATAGTTTCCATAGCTTTTGATTTTTCTATTTGCAAATATAGCGTGAACTGATTATACCCACCAACGAGTTATTAAAGTTCAGCCAAGGGCTTAATATAATATGTTTACTGATAAAGTTTGAAACATAATCTAGCCTCTAATCATATTAATTAATCTGGCAAGAAATGTGATTAGGTAGACAAAATAGAATTGTCTAAGTTAAATAGAAGCCAAGAAATGATGTCACTAGGCACATTTATGGGATTTTTTTTGGCAAAAATATATGTTTTGTAATTGTTCCCTCAAATTTGGGTCAAGTTTTATCTTAGTGCTTAAAATTTTCAAATCTTTTTTAATCCTAAAAATATTTAAAATGTCTCTAATTAATTTAGTCCTTTTTTTTTTTTTTTGAAAGGGGAATTATCATTTATCTATTCATAATAATTGAGTCCTGATACACAGATTCCACAGCAACTTGAGGCACCTCCTCCATCCAAAACATGTCCTCATCTAACCCTTTAGCAAACTTAGCTAATACATGAGCTACCCGGTTCCCACCCCTTTTAACACAACTGATAGATACCCCCCCTAACCCACAGAGAATACAATGAATATCAACTATTACATTTTCAAGCATAGAGAAATTCATGGTTGATGAAGACACAGCTCTCATAACGTTGATATTATCTCCTTCCACTATCAGCTCCGAGAAACCCGCATCAACAGCAAATTCCAAAGCCTTCCTGCACGCCAGTGTCTCAACTTCCTTGTTGTTCCGCTTTCTGTTAATGATGAACTAGCATTTGTAGCTGGCATTTCTAGTTCACTTAATACGCCATCTTTCACTACTGAAAAAATGCAACTGAAAAGGCAGTTGTTGCGGGATTCAGTTAGAAAGGAGATGGGATTAACAGATAATGATATGCTTGTAATGTCCCTGAGTAGTATAAACCCTGGAAAAGGCCAGCTCTTACTTCTTGAGTCAGCGCGCTTGATGGTTGACCAAGAACCTTTGGATGATGATCCTCAGATAAAAAATCCAACGGATATTGGCCAAGACCAATCTACCTTGGCTAGAAAACACCATTTAAGAGCTCTGTTACAAGTTGAAAATGCCAAGACCAACAAATCACCTGCTTTAAGTGGCTCTTTTGTCAAGTTGAAAATACCCAATGGGAAAACCTTGCGGTTACGTAGTCTCTTTACATCTGTTAATGACACAGATGCTGTGAACTTTTATGTCAATCAAGGAAGAACAATGTTGTCTGATAATGGGGAAAAACCAGAACAGTCACTTAAAATTCTTGTTGGTTCTGTGGGATCTAAGAGCAACAAGGTGCCTTATGTCAAAGGACTTCTAAAATTTTTATCCCTGCATTCAAATGTGTCGAAGTCAGTGTTGTGGACTCCAGCAACTACACGTGTAGCCTCACTCTATTCTGCTGCAGATGTTTATGCCATAAACTCCCAGGTGAACTATTTACATGGTCTTTTAGTGATTCAAGTCAATAAAAAAGTGCTCATGGTTCTGTATGTATTTATGGATGGCTTTGGTTTTGTGCTTGTTCTTATGTTTTGATTAATTTTGCTGTGTACCTTAAAAATTTTCAAGTTTGGGGATATATCCCCTGCCTACAAAGAATCCTTGCATACAGCTCCATTCGATACCCAAAAGTGTTATGAAGGTGGCTCTAGTTAGGTGTTTGTTAGTGTGTTACACTTACAATGTACGTGCTGAGAAATTTTACGTGGTATTGATCTTTGAAAATATATAATATCTTACTTCTTGCTTTTTATATGAAGTTTAATTCTCAACAAATTCAAAATAACTTTCTTAATTTATGCTTCTTATTATTTTCATTATTGTACATTAAACAAATTTCACAATGTAAAATTTGTAAAATTGTGTACAGGGACTGGGAGAAACATTTGGGAGAGTGACAATTGAAGCAATGGCCTTTGGACTTCCGGTATGACAACCAACTAGATTTTCTTTCTTCTTTATTGGCCTTGCATATGATTTTTTCACCTTGTCCTGCTAGTTTATCTTTGCTTAAAGAACTTAAATATGTTAAAGCACACCAGTTTAATATTGTGTGATCCTGGCCTCCATACTTCTTATGCTGGTGGCTTGATACCTCTGATCACAGAGCCCAAACTCCATTAAGATTAGGCATTATTATTCATAAGAGTTGAAGTTATTTTTTTAGTCCTGAACATACACTTTTTGTAATGATAGGTGAAGCACGCCTTTTACTACATCAATCAAACTATTAAATTACTTAATTTCTTTGAATTTGTTAGGGGTGATAACACCTTGAGCAGTCCCCAGGTGAGGGCTTCATGTAATGTGTCATGACACTACCATAACCCAAAAGCTTCATCTATGGGTTTGGATCTAACAATGTTATATCAGCAACTGATTATTTTTTCTACCATGTGATGTAGAAATTAATACTTACACTTACACGTGGATATTCCAACAATGAACAATCTCTCCTTTCCTTCCGTTTGTCTCTACCACCACATTAGCTATAGTCCCCCCTAAATAGAAGCCTTTAACATCTATCAAGTGTCATGTGCCAAGAATAGGAACCTAATTTTATCCAATGCTTATAAGAGTCACCGGGGTTTTACCATCAAGCTGTCTTGCCTATAGGTGTTGGAATTTGAAGCTAGTGGAAGCACATTCACAATAAACAAGACATTAAAAGCATCCACACAAGACACAAAGTTTTTTAATGTAATTTGGACAACTCATAATCAAATGCAGCATCTCTTGCCTTGAGGATATTTCCAATGTTTGCTTAAAGCCCATCTCTTGCCATGTTGCATGTTTATTGATAACTTAAGAAGTTAGTGTTGACATTGTCTTTCTTAAGTTATTGATGTCCTCCGATTTTGCAAGATTTTTTTTTTTTTTTTGGTGGGCTAGCATTGTGTTTGAGTTTGTGCATTTGCATTTGCACAAACTCAACAATGACACAAAGAAATTTTCCTTTGGCAAGTCCTGTCTACGTAATTGAGACTGCATTGCCTTTTTGGATAATTTTAACCACTTTATCTTTTAGTTTGATTTCACTGTTGTCTTGATCTCCCAGTGATTATAGCAAGTTCTAATTAGTGGTGAATTATGATTCAATTATGGTAATAATGAACATTAAGATGCATTAGATGCTTTGACATATAAGATAAAAATTATGTTAGATGAAATCAAAATCATGGATTGGATCTTGGGAACATGGAGTTCGAAGAAAAGCTGTACCATGCTGCTAGGTTTATGAGTGCAACAAACAGATCCTGATAATATTTTCATTTCATTTTGTGGAACAGGTGCTTGGAACAGATGCTGGTGGGACAAGAGAGATTGTTGATCACAATGTAACAGGTCTTCTTCATCCTCTGGGGCGTCCAGGAACTCATATCCTTGCTCAAAATCTTCGGTTTTTGCTTAAAAACCCATTGGCAAGGGAGCAAATGGGAATGGAAGGACGAAAGAAGGTAGAGAGAATGTACTTAAAGCGGCACATGTACACGAGATTTGTAGAGGTTCTCGTCAATTGCATGAAAACCAAATAACACTGAGATATTCTCATTCTTTCATTGATTTTTGAATATTAAAGGGTGCTGTGGGTGTAGAAAATAGAAATTTTATACCCTTTTGATTGATTGACAGAATACCATACCCAGTGATATAATATTCCTCAAGAAATTAAAAGGATTTTGATTCCTCAAAAGGGGCTCAATTTGAATTTGGAGCTTAATAGTTTAATTCCTTTAACGGTTTCACATAGTTTTTATTACTTCCAAGATGGCAACTATATTGCAAAGAGCATGTTGCTTGGTTCAGATTTCATTTCAAATCATATATGCTAGTTCCCAGTTCTCACCAATAAGGGTCGAAAATAACTGGGATGCCGCATAACTTATCACCTTGCAGCAATTAGGTAATTCTTTTTCTGCTCTAACTTGGCTCCATTGACAATGTACTAGATGCATTGGCCGAGTAGGATATTATTTAGACAAAATTAAAAGACAATGTGTGAAAATTGTAACTAATATTAGTAATAAAAAAATAACTAATTAATTAAAAATGTAAATGTTATACAAAATACAATGTTAACTAGTTAAAGGCCGTGTGTTGCATGGTTTTATCTTAAACTTATAAAATATATATTTTATCTGATAAACAATAACAAAATAAATAATTATAATAACAAAATGAATAAATTGTATTGGTATAATAGTAATCAATTATAAAATGATAACACCTAAATAAAAATTATTATTTTGTAACATACCAATTGTGATCTTTGGGAGATTGTTGAATACCTCTTTGTACACCATATTTTTAGTGTATTCTTGTTCTTGTTTGTCATTGTTCTTTATTAGAAAATTTAATGATTGATAAAAATCATGTCAAACCATATTTAATTATTTCTCCTAAAAAAATTATTTAATGATTGATAAATAAATAAAAAACTAAATGGACAAATTGCATTTTTTTTATAGGTCAAAAGTGTACAACTCTAATAGTTAGCCAAAGCTATTTCAATCATTAAAAAAAAAAATATTTAATTGTTATGAACAATTTATCATCAAATTTAAATCAAGACATTCTTAATAATAAGCTAAAAAGAAGATTGTTCTCTAAAGCAAAATTGAGAGGATAAATGCAACATATCACCATTGGAACCCATGTCATAAAACACAAATAATTTAAAAAATCATGTGTAAGCATATTTAATGATTGATTCTCAAACCATAATCATATAAATTGGATAAAACTTAAGCAAATTAGGTTAAACAAATGACAACAAAAATAAACAAAACCTATTCAATTTAATGGAAAAAAAATTAGAGTAAACAAATATATACCTGCAAAGTTGTAGGTAGAAGAAGAGAAGAATAGAGAAAAAGAACTGTATGGTAAGTTTTCATTATGAAATATCTTATATATATACACTTCATATTGAAGAAGTTGATATGAACAAAAAATTTAATGCCTAATTTGTAGAAGTGTGAAGCTAAAGTCTAAATCTTAAAAAGAGTGGCATGTGAACAAGAAAAGTCATGTTGTGTGAAGTTGAAATCCAAAAAATTTAGTGTTTTGTTTAAACACTAAAAGTTGTACCTTTTTTTTTTTTTTTTTTACATGTAGTAATATAATTTAAATAAAAAAGGATTATTTAAAGATTTTGGATTGTAATCAAATTGATAATTATAATAAGAAAAGGATTAGATGAAGAATTTGTTTATTCTTATAAATTTTTCTTCTATTACTTTATCACTTCTTTGGATAAATTTATGTTGATAACAACTTCGTCTTCTTTGTATGTTTTTTATTTTATTTTATAATTTCTATGTTGATGATTACATTTTTTTTTTTTTTAAATCTATCCTATTTCCATACAACTATTCATTGCGTTTTTTTATTTTTATTTTTTATGTTAACGTTGATTAGAAATTATAATTTCAATAGGATTTAACCTCTATAATTATATCAAATGAGACTCTACCAATACACGTCATTTTTAATTTCAATAGGATTTAAATTTTATATCAAATAGATACTACTAATATATTCATCCTTTAAAAAAAATTATATCCTATGATATTATATCAAAGATTTTGAATTGTAATCAAATTGATATTATCTATCAACTTATAAATTATAATAAGAAAGGGATTAGATGAAGAATTTGGATTGTAATCAAATTAAGATTTTTATCAACTTAGAAATTATAGGAGAAGAAGATAAGAAAAAAAAAATTATATTTATTTTTTAAAAATTATTTAATTTGGTAAAGTCACTTGGCACAATCACAACTTCTAAGCTCAAATTTTATTATATAGTATAATATATGATATGATATGATCTGTTAGGAACCCATGGGTAGAATTCACACTTGAAAACTGGCTTGCAAATGGAGGGTGCTCAAGAGCTTATAAACACATGGTTAAACTTACACTTAACTAATGTGAGACACTAGAATCATAATAAGATCTGTTAACAAGATTTTAGAAACTCATCTCCATACAAGTTCATTTAGGATTCAATTGGGAATTAGTATAATAATTTAACTATTATCATGTTTCTCTAGAATTTTAAGTAACTAAAGCTATATATTTTATAAAATTAAAAGATATAAATATAACTGAACAATATATAATAATTGAAATATTAACTTCAATATTAATTCAAATGTAGGAAACTTCTTAAACATGTCCTTGAAATACTTATGCTTTGGGAATCGGTAGTACGGTAGTACCAATTTAAATCCATCGGACCTACTTCGTGATAATACAATTGTGAAGCATGTATAAAAACACGCACAAACCCATCTCTCTCTCTCTCTCTCTCTTATATTCATTACCCTTATTACGTAATCTAAAAAAAGAGATTGGAGAGAATTTTTTTTACCAGCCATACAACTTCTGAGGTTTTTTCTTCACACAGATGCCCATCATGTTACAAAATGACCCACCATAAAACTACAACTCTGAGGTTTTTTTTTTTTTTTTTTTTTTTTAAGCTGCGAAACTTTCGATCACCAATAGAGATTGAAGATTCAAAAGCGTGGATGGATCTTTTGGATAAACATCCTCACCAAGGTTCATCTTTCTGTGTAATTTTTCCATTTAGTTTTGATTCTCATAATTGATATAGTGATGGGTTTGTGTGTGTGCGCCTACATTGAGTCAATATTAACATTTTTTGGAATCCTCTGGTCCTTGCTTGATGATTGACTTCTCTTGCAGATATCAATCTTGCACGAAGGTGGCTTTCAACCCATTTGGTGTGACATCCTTTGAATAGTAGGCCTCCTCCTCTACCTTTTTTAGATTTTACTGAAAACAATATTTGGCACATGGGAAGAATATCCAATGTCAACCTTGTGAATTCTTAAACACCTCTCTCTTGGTGGCACATACGTAATATTTAAGTTTGATGTTCAGAACTTTGAAGCTGGCACAAGGGATGAGGTACATTGTTCAAGAGAAGGGAGTAAGGTTGCATGGAAGATAATTGAGGATATATTAGGAAATGGAATCCTAATGTTTAAATTTTTGTTTAATTGATATTTCCCATTTAGTCGTTAGGAATTTTTGAAATAGTAATCCTAATTTGCAATCAAAGAAGAAGAAAAAGAAACAAAGAATTGTTTAAATCTTCTCACAAATTCTGTGAAAGTTACACTAGCAAAACATTCATAGACATCTTAAAAAATAAATCTGCTAAACATTTTGCTCTTTTAAGGTTCATTCTCATACTATTCAATTTTATCTTAAATTCCATCTTGCAAAATTGTTACAACTAGTAAGTTGTCCGTGCGATGCACGGATAATATTGTAATGATTTATGCAATTTTTTATGAAGAATATTGTACATATATTATAACATATTTGTTATAAAACTTTGTTAATACTGAGTTTATCATAAGAAGTAACAATTATAAATTGCAGACACATATTCATTATAATTATTTTGTTGAAGTAATCACGAAAAAAGAATCAACTTTAGAGTAATATTGTATAATAAAAGTTGATAAAAACATGGTAATTCATTCCATATTATTGATATTTATTTTGTGATGTAATAAAGAGCTTTATTGCGAAATATTGTTTTTTTGTTTATTGAATGCTTTGTTTTTTGAAGTATATTGACGCTTGTAAAGCATGTTGAGGGGTATGTTATCATCATCTGTTTCTTCATCTTCAACGTTTGAAGTTTGGTCTATCCTTATTTGTTCAATTTGTGAGCTTTTATCAATTTCTCCTTTTGTTGCATCATTTGTGTTGATCATTGATGAAATGGTACTAGGAGATTCTTGGTTGAATCTTTCAAAGTTTGTGCTGGCAGATTTGTTGTCGTTAAGATTTTACATAGGTATCTGCATTCATATTAAATTTGAGCATGTTATTTACATCAGTATAGTTTAGCAAAAGAAATAATATAGCATACTGGCTTTTTTTTTTTTTTTTTCCACACATTTTTCTCATTTGAAGGTGCATCAAAAATAGGTGCATCAAAAATCTTAACAACTGTGTAATTTTCAAAACCATCTTTCAGATTGAATTTATTCAAGCGAAGTAGAAAAATGTATTTTCTTCCAAAATTTTCTTAAGATCACGTGGGATTCCTTCTTTAATATCAATTTGCATATTAGGAATTTTAATTTATATTATAATCAATAGTTTTACAATAAATTTAATAATTTAAATAAGTTGTACCTCAGTTTGTTTTTCAGCAAGGTCACTTGCAGATTTATTTAGGATTTTCTCAGCATCTCGATCAAATATGACAAAAGTTGTCTTGTTAGTTGAATCAAAAACTTCAATTTGAATCCAGTATTTTGCAATTGTATAGTAATTATAGTAAGATGAATATGTTTATAAAAAAAAATTGCAAACTTTGTAGTTAATGTGTGTGCCTCTAACCTTGGGATAGGCAGATTTGTTTTTGTTTCACATTTTGCACACCAAAACGATCCTGGTTATGGTTTGACCTTCTTTCCACATAACACGCATGAAATATCATACCAACCCATTGTTGTATCAATGTTGCTTATTGTTGCAACGCAATAGCAGTTAACATCATGCAATGAACTTTGAAGTTAATATGTTTTTTTTTTAACTAAATGATTTATTATTATAAAATAAATATAATACCAACCCATTGTTTTTTTTTTTTTTTTTAAATTCATATAAAATAACTTAATGTTAACTATTAACATATTTTCTCAAATCTATTAAATTATAAACCTCATTCATAATTTTAAATACAATTCAAATAGTTCACACTAATAAGGGAAAAAAAATTATTTCATTTATGCGTATGCAATAAAAGTAAGAAAATACAAAAAAAGACTAACGTAGAGAATAAGTTTTTTTTTTTTTTTTAGTGAAATAAGGGTTTAAGGTTGACAGAATAGTTTACAATGACATATATATCTATCAAATCAAAAGTCTCAAAGCCCATAAAACATTCTTCGTGGCTTCAACCTGTTGGCAAAAATCCAGTCACACATCATTGTATTCCCAATACAAAAGCTCCAACACTAAAAATCTCAAACAACCAAAAACCCATATCCAATCACAACCCTCACAAAACCCACAATGACGTTTGACCTCTACATCAAAATCACAAGTCGTTTACGTCATTTCTAGTTTGGAGAATCTCATATGTGCATTTGAGGTGTTAAGGAACCTCGTAGTTTTTGAAAAAGAATTTGAAATTAATTGTAAATACTTCCTTTGTTTTGTTTTATTTGTGTTTCTTTTTTTGGTTCAACAAACAAATCAATATTGTTTCTGTGGGTTAACAACCATTGAATTATAAATAGTTTTCAAAGATGGCTAAACTAAATAAACAACAAATCAATAAACAAACTATTGAAGAGAAAAATGAAATTAACAACGAATGTGAAATGAGATGTAAGATTATAGTGGCATAACAACGAACATAGTATTTTGGGATTCAAAAATAAATTAATAAACGGACTATTTAGGAGGAATATAAAATTAAGAAAGTAAACATACCTCTCTGAAATGAATTGTGAGAAATTATAGTGGCATAAGTTTTGAGGCATAAGGATTAAGGAGACGGAGATATATAAAAGAACAGATTTTACAACATGCAAAGCAAACATTAAATGAAACTAACTCTTCAATTTCATAAATCAGGTGGCATTTACCTGGTGTTAACTGCATTGTATAATTGGTTGGAAGTGGCTGCATTGAAGCCCAAAATACTAAACGCTGAAATCTTTTAAGCTCCTGCATTTATGTCTTCAAATAATCACCGAGTAGCAGTGAAAACCGTTGTTTTTTTTAGAAGTTGAAGAGTGTTTGTACAGATAATCACTAAGTTGGAATGGAAACCGTTGTTTTCTTAGAAGTTGAAGAGTTTATGTATAGAGAATCAGAGGTTGGAAGTGACTGAAATTCTTGGCTGGGTTTCATCTACAGGTGGGAGGAAGAAGAGGGTTTGTGTGCAAAAATTTAGGCTTTCATCTACTGAACTGTGGGGTGGGTCAGCCTCGGCGTGGGTTAGCCTTTGAGCTACACGTTGGTGGGGAATTTAGATGGTAGCCTTTGAGCTACACATTGGTGGGGTGTTCAGACTTGGCGTGGGTTAGCCTTTGAGGTACACGTTGGTGGGGAATTCAGATTGTAGCCTTTGAGCTACACGTTGGTGGGGTGTTCAACGTGGGTTATCCTTTGAGCTACACGTTGGTGGGGGTTCAAAGTTGGGGTGGGTCAAAGGCTGTAGCGTTTCAGCTACATGTTGGTGGGGAATTCATATTTGGGTCAATATTTATTTAGTTTGGCTTTTCATCTACTTTGTGAACGTAGTTATTTTTTTACAAGATTACAATTGTTTGGTCATTGTCAACCACAGCCCATATATGAGACAGTAAAAATAAGTTACTATAAATTATTGAATTACAGTGAAAAAATTTAATGGAAAAAAGGTTAAAAAGACTAAATAGAAGTTTAGAGTGCCACATGGCAGGACCTCATGCATTCCCGCATGAGATCTCTGCTTTTATATATATATTGATTGATTAGAATCCAAATATGATTTTAATTAGAGTCTAATTTTGCACTACGTGCCTCATTTAAGTTTTTAAATTTTCGTTCCAAGTGAGTCATTCAATGCAAAGACGAGGAGTCCAACATAAATGAACCATAGAAAAACACAATCATATATCTAATCATATAATTTTACACCAAGAGTATTTTTTGTTTTTTTTTTTGCCAAGTGACTATTATAATACTAACACAAAACCGAATGACTACCTCATTCACTTAAATATTCTTAACTACACAAATTCCAATTTGCCACCTCCTTGGCATTACTCTTTTTTATGTACATGACATGTCTTTTATACGGATGGCAAAGGGCATGTTATTTTAGCTTACTAGATGATAGAATAGAAGGAAGCAAAGTTCATACCAATTACTTTTTACAAATTATGTAATGTTTTATTTGCTTACAATAACTTCAGCAGTACACTATTAGACATTTATGGTCCGTTTGGATTAAGGGGGAGGGAGGGGGAGTAAAGTAGAATATAGTAGATTTAGCACAAAATTAGCTTATTTTTAGCCAACTTTACTCTACTCCCCTCCACTCCTCCTCCTTCCCCCCTCCATCCAAATAGGCCTAGGTATGTATGTAATTATTATTTATTGTTAGCTTGATCAACTATCTTTTATCTAACTTATGCATTTATGAGTCTATAACTTTAAAGACTACTATTCCTCGACATCTAACTTATACATCTATGAGTAGTCTATGACTTTAAAGACTATTATTCCTTGACAAAATGCAGGACTCAATAAATGATATAAGATATAAAACATTTTTCTTTTATTTTTTTAAGGGTAAATTTCACTAAACTACTTGTGGTTTGGACTAATGCCAACTCTCTCTCTCTCTCTCTCTAATTTGCAAACACAATGCTAATTGCCTTTCTTTTTTCTCAATGAATCTTATCAACGAAACTAATATAAATATTAGTTGAAAGAAAATTATTCAAATTAGTTTCTAATTGTAGTTTAATCTTGAGTAGAGTGTCCATTTTATTTTTATTTTTATTTTTAATTTGGGTTCCAGCTCCATATTTTAGTCACCCAATCCTACTAGATGACAAAACAAAAGATTTGATATTTTCATGTTATGAAGCAAAAAATCAACATGCACTACTCATAATGGGAACATACAAATACTTCTTGAATCAAGAAATCGTTGAAGGCAAAAAATTGATTGAAGAAGTTGTTTCATGTTGTGATTTGATTGCTACATATATTCATGGAGTCATTTTACTTTCTGAATCAAATCCTAAAGGCATAGGTAAGCTTTTGGAAGTGTTGAATGATGAACATAGGAAGCATAGACTTTTAAAATGTCGAAGAACACTTCGACTACTTGCTACTAGAACTACCATGTATCAAAGTCCAAACTTTCAAGTTTGCCCAAAAAGTGGAATGGGACATTGGAATCGTGATGAACCTTAAACCTTATGTTTATGAAGAATTTGTGATTTCGTGCAAGAGATGCTCGATCGACCTTGAAATGTTTAAGTTGGTGAATAGGTTTTTTTAGGTTTGTCAAACAATAAAAATATAATAATGTCCCTTTATATATTTTAAATAATAAAATGCAATATTCTCTTCTTCTTTTTTTCATTGTTTTATCTAATGCTATCCTTCGTATGATAAACCAAAAAAAAAAAAAAAAATTGACCATTAGCGTCAGTTAAATAATAAAATACAATATTCTCTTTTTTTTTATTCATTTTTTTTTTATCTAATGCTATCCTCTGTATAATAAACATATATATACACACATATATAAACCAATAGAATCACTTATATAATAAAATTCAATATTCTCTTCTTCTTTTTTCCATTTTTTTATCTAATGGTATCCTCCGTATGATAAACCAAAAAAAAAAAAAAAAAGAATTGACCAATAGCATCACTACAATTGACCATTCCCATGTGTAAGCACGGGTCACATACTATTAGTAATAACTGGAGTGACAGTAATGAAATTTCATGAAATTTGGTGATAAGAAGGCAAACAATGTTGGAAGCAAAATTTAGCACCTTAGGTGCTAATTGACGTTACTTTTTAGGAAAACTCCTTCGTTTAGGTCTTGAAATCCTTGTTTTTGCTGTTTTTAGTAATTTTTATCTTTGTTATAAATAATTATTTAAAAGTCAAAATAAAGTCCCGGTGGATTCTAGGAATCATAATGAATTTGAAGTCATTTTCTTGAAGTAGATATGTTCTACTTCTTGTGGCTTTCATATCGCATCAGTGTGGATGAGAAGTTTGTTAGGGTTTTTAGTTGACTAATTCCATGACAATTTGAATGGAATGGGATATGTTGCAATGGAAGAATAAAAATCAAGTTTTCAGTTCAAAGTTCATAACCTTAGCCTAAACTATTTGTGCTCCTCTAAAGGCCTAAACCATATGCTTTCCTAGCCAACGCCCCGGGTTTTTCTTAAAATTTTAGGGATAATGTCATTTCAAAATGGGGAGTTGACTTAAGTGGTTTGAATCAATACTATGAATATTGTTTCAGTGCCTATTTCAGTTTGTCTATTAAAACAGATTATTTCGGTACTGGTCTATTTCTGTATACTGTTTTGGAGTTACCGCTGTTTTATTTTATTTTATTTATATACATATATATATATATTTATATATATTTATATATTATTAGTCAAAACCTATATAATTTATTAAGAGACTTAAGATTATTAGTTCATATTTTAATTAATATATGGAAGTCAAACCCAAATAATAGTAAGACTGATAATAATAATACTTCTTTTTAGAATAAATAAATAAACATTAGCATGTATTTGCTTTTTTTATTTTTTTGCTGAGGTAAATAAACTTTAACATGTCCTGGGAAAATAAAAATAAAAACAAAAAAGTATTGAGCTTTGGACTTTCACGTAGGCTCTAGTAATTCTTAGGGGTGTCAATGTTCAACCCAACCCGCGAACACGACACGAACCCGACATGGGTTTTTTCGGGTTAGGGTTGGGCCTTAATGGGTTTGGGTCATAAACGGGTCGACCCGAAAACGACACGATAAGAAACGTGTCATAAGCGGGTCAACCCGCGTAACCCGCAATAGACACGTTTGACACGCCAATTTATTTGTGTCAACCCGAAATGACCCACTTAACACAACTTGTATAACAAATAAATATTTATTTTATTTTAGATTTGTCAAATATCTTTTATGTCCAACATATATTTTAAATTTAAAAAGAAAAGTGAGTAATTACAAAAATTTACAAGGAATATAATTGGAAATTGAAACTTTACAGACCCTAGAACTACTAATACTTTTTTTTTTTTTTTTTTGGCATAGAACTTGCACAAATGAAATTAGATGAGCTTGTGGAAGATGTTATGAATTTGGACATCAACAAAGAATTTATGGATGATAATCATGGTCATAGTCAAGATTAGTCTACTGTTTGCTCAAATTCTTTCAATATTGATACTTAGCATTTGGCGAGTTCCAAGTATATTATATTTTTGTTGAATTATGTTATTTTATTTTTGTTAAACTTTGTTATTTTGAATTTGGGTTGAAGTGTATGCACTTCTTTTGGAGTGTAAAGAACTTATTTCTAGATGAATGTTATATTTTTATTGAATTATATTATTTTGAATGTGGGTTGAAAACTTGAAGTGTATGCACTACTTTTTGGGATGTAAAAAAAATTATTTCTAGATGGATGTTATATTTAATATTATGCAGGTTGAAATAGGTTGTGTTACATTCGTGTCAACTCAACACGACTCGTTTATTAAGCGTGTTAAATGGGTTGGGTCAGGTCAACCCGCCTTATTAACAGGTCGGGTTAGGGTTGAAGGATCATGACACGATTATTAAATGGGTCGGGTTAGGGTTGAGCCATTTAGTCGAATACCCCTACCTCGACACGACACGAACCCGACACGCTAACCCGAATTGACACCCCTACTAATTCTAACACTTCTTTGGACTTTGACGTGGGCTCTAGTACTAGAGGGCGAGAAATTATTAGCCACAACGGAGGACCACGTGGATGTGCTGACGTGATCCTCCTAGCCAATGGTGATCTGCCATTTAGACAACTAGCTGTTGTCAGCTTTAACCACATAATAAATACAAACTTAACTATAGTTTGGATTAATCTAACCAGCTTACCTCTTAAAACCAAAACCAAAGTAAGCCACCAGCCACTTTAACCCAAACCACCAAAGCAACCCAAACCCCACATGTTTGTATTTCATTATAATAGAATAGTTTCATTCCTTCCTTTAATTGGGTTTTCCGCCAATAACAATTCCCTCTTTTGAATCTAAATTTTTTTTTTTTCAGAAAGCAATAGATTTTTCAATCTTCTTGCAATACAAATCCTTCGCACCGTCATCTTTTATAATTTTGATAGTCTTGAACTAAGTTTCACAAATCTAATTCATCATTATCAGACAAGGATAGAGCTAGAACTTTGAGTTAGGGGGGACGGCTTTACTGTTGGCTGTGTGCGGCAGTTTCAACTTTTGAATTTGCTACTACTTAGCTTGCTGAGATTTTTTTTTTTTTTTTTTTTTTTTTTTTTTTTGTGGGTAAGAACAAAATTATTTTTGTTTAGAATTTTTTAAAGGGTAGGGTTGTTTATTTTAAATAAAATTGGTTAATTGAGCTTAAATTTTTTTTTTTTTTGGCTTGTATATTTTGTTTTAGATTTTAGATCTATAAATTTTTTTTTTTTTTTTGTAGTCACTAAAATGAGGAAAATACTAGAGTTACAAATATTTTTATAAATTATTGATGTGATAAGTGGTTGCTAATAAGTAAAAAGAATTATGTGAGTGGTGGGCCATGTGCGAACCAATAAGAATTTGCTTTCAAAACAGTTTGTAAAAATGTTGTAAAAAAATTTGTGAGTATAGCATTACTCTTAAAAAGAATCAATGATATTGTTTAAAGGAAACAAAATGTACTTTTATAGAACAAAATTGCTAAAATTAGTACACATATATTTGAGGTGGTTGTCCAAACACCACCATTGCAGCTAACCATGACTGATCAAGGTATTTAACAAAAACTCATTTCACTCTTCAATGTATATTTTTCTTGCTCTATTTTCATTCTATCTAGTTTATTAATTGGTGCCTTCTATGTATTTCATAAAAGTCCAATATGAGATAATACTAATAAATAAAAAATTATGTGTTGTTTTCTTCCTATCTAGTTTATAGATGTAAATAGGATAAATTTTTTTTTATAAGTTTATGATGTGTCTTTGTATTAAAACTCATTCTCTCTCTCTTGTATGTGTGTGTGTGTGGTGTTTCCTTTAACTATTTAATAAAATTAAAAAATGTGAATAGTAAAAAAATGAACTATTTCTTATGGCTTAATAGTTTAAACACACATCATTCTCATCACTCTTGTTTTTTAATATGCTTTTGATTGGAGTTCCCGTGAAACATATTTTGTGGTGTTTTATAATCACAATGGTGTTTTTTAATCATAAATATTAGAGTCAATGATGAAGACCTTCAAGATATTGAAAATTTGCTTGGAATGGTGGTACACAATGAGGATGAAGCATATAAATTGTACAATGATTATGCCATACGAATTGGGTTTAGTGTTCGAAAAGAAAAACTTAGATATTCAAAAGATGGTAAAAGACAACAAGAATATGTGTGTTCAAAAGAAGGAATCCCCCAAGATAGTGACCATTTGGATGATAAGAAGTTCAAAAAATTACAAACTAGGACTGGTTGTGAAGCTAGTATCCGGTTTATAGTGATAGATGGTGAGTGGAAGGTTATTCACTTCAATTCTAATAATAATCATGAGCTTGCAAAACCAGAAAAAAGACCGTTTTTAAGGTTGAATCGAAAAATAACTGATGCTCAAGCTCCTCCTTTGGATAAGAAAATCTTACAAGCTCAAGAGTTACATAGTTACAAGTTTTTCACAATACATGAGAGAAAATATCATCCTAAAGTAATCCTGCCTCAGCGAAGTAATTTTCCCAATTTGTGGAAGCATTCACTAATCTGGCATCTTCAGATTCAACATCTAAATGTCTGAAACCAACATTTCTACTCCATCAAACAATGCAGAGCAACCTAGAAACCTGTAAAGATTTTGTTCCAGCCAAATGACCCCCTCTCTAAAACAAAGCAGCAAACACTTCTCTTACGCACTCTTGTACTAGTGCACCACCACCACCATCTATATATCTACTAATAGGTGTAGCTGAGAGAAACTTAAATTGAAATTTCAAATTAGACCTCTAATTTTGTACCATGTGTCCTAAATTATTTATTCTTAAAAATTTTTATTTCTTAATTTTAGAATCAAATGTGAGACCACATCATAAATATTCATCCAAGTGAGTTATTAAGTACAAAAACCAAAGAGTCTAGAATAAATGAATCATAAAAAATAAAAAAAAGTGCTTCACAATCATTTTTTTTAAAAATAGACAATTTACATTTTATACCTAATAATATCCTTACAAAATTTTTTAAAGAGTTAACAAAATATAAAAATGACTATCAATAGTATTTAAATTATATATATAGGAATTATATTAGGCATCTTATTACATATCTTTAAGTGTATCCATGCATATGCATGGGGTTACAAGCTAGTTTTCATAATTGAGGCTAAGAATAGCAACATACATATGGGTTCACAACATGCAGGTTCCATTTTAGTGTTCGAAATTCACAACATATGGGTTCTATTTCAGTGATACCCATCAACCTATTTCACATTGAATTCATGTTTTCAATCTTCAAAGAAGACAACTATTTGAACAACAATTGTACCAACAAGTCCAATTTCATACTTCACATTAAAGTTTCTAGTGAGTTTGCTTCTTTAGCTTCTGGAAATCTGGAAAAGAAAAAAAAAATCAAATCAAAGGCAACATTTAAATAATCTATAAAAAAAAGCTAACGAATAAAAAATCTTGACAATAAAAAAGAAAATTTTCGCATTTTACCTTCATCTCATCGTGGCAATCATTTTTAAGATCGAAGTGGGCATGGGTGCCATATCAAACTCTCAGAAATTCGACAAGGAACCCAAAACCCATCTCTCCCCTAAAATCCTCACTACCAATCTGATACCAAAACCTATTGATAGATCGGTCTCACCGAATGATACCTCACAACGGTGAAGGTTGCGGCGTTTTTAACTCCGATGTTTCACAGCCATACTTCTTGTGTTTCAATCTATGAGAGAGAGGATTTTGTAAGTTTGTGTTTTGGGAGATGAACACAGAGAGAGAGAGAGAGAGAGAGAGAGAGAGAGAGAGAGAGAGAGTCAATTTTGAGATGAGCAAGTTTTGAAATTTGAAATTTATTGGTTAGATTAATCCAAACTAGAGTTAAGTTTGTATTTATTATGTGGTTAATGCTAACATCAGCTAGTTGTCCAAATGGCAGATCACCATTGGCTGGGAGGACCACGTCAACACATCCACATGGTCCTCCGTTGTGGCTAATAATTTCTCTTAGAGGACAACAAAGCAAAATGAAAAGTTGAAGTTTGAAATCAATCTAATAAGACTTTAAAATTTAAAGGACATCAGACTAAAGACCAGTGGATACGAAACATAGAAGAGGAGGAGAAGAAGAAGAAGAAGGCTGGGTTTATTCAAGCAAACAAAGACAAGTGACATGGTGGCGACCTGAGCTGGATGGGTTTCATTCAACTTAAGGTCAAGTCTTTTTTTTTAAAGCCAAATTTGGTACCGGCCGAAATTGACCAAAATTTGTCGAAATGGCTGGAATTTGACTAGAGGTGGAATGGATGGTATTACCGTACTGGATTGCATGCCAGTAGGAGATATTCTGGCCGTTCCGGCCGGAACGGAATGGAATCAATAACATTGGTTTGAATCATTGATTGGGCAACTATTGATTGTGATCTTGACATTCTCAATCTCTCATGTGACACCAAACGCCAATCTTCTATGAGAAAGCAGAGTGGTCGAATCGCATAAATTGAAAGAGATGGTGGAGGTGTTGGGTGTACATGTGTGAATGAAGTCCCCCATTGACTAATGATGAGAAGGATGAGTGGTTAATATAATATAATTGAGAACATATAACAAGTTAATTGTGTTTCTATATGTTGTATTAACTACTCAAGGAGTCTCCCTAAGGTGTTTATCTCCCTAACAAGTGGTATTAGAGCCCATGGTGGTGTGAGTCAAGGTTCATTTCTCAGTTAGAGTGGGAACGAGTGCGTGCACTTGGAGCCCTTTCGTCTTAGTTGGAACAGGGACGGCATTTTGCACCAGGCAAACCCATAAAGACCACACAAACAATGTTGGAAAAAGGTCCAACAAAGGAGTATTATTTCCAATGGTCTAGACAATATTGAGGTGTGAGATTTCCATGGGGAATAAAAGACGTGCGAGATTGATACGTGGAGGCCGAAAGATGATGCACTAGTGAAGGAAAAAGCCTATTAGGTAAAAGGGAGCGAGTAGGACTTGTTTAGGACCCATAGAGAGATCTTGAAGCCCACAAAGAGGCAGAGAGTCATATGTGAGAAGGAGATTATTAGGTGTACACCTGAGAATTAAGTACCACATTGAATAATAATGAGAAGAATAAGTAATTAATATAATATAATTGAGCACATACCCATTTAGGCCTTTTGGATTGAGTATGTTTCAATATATTATATTAACTACTCAAGGAGTCTTTCTAAGGTGTTTATCTCCCCAACATGAAGAAGTAAAGGACACATGATTCAGTCCTTTGAAGATCAGTTTTGCTCACGCTGTTACTGCAGTGAAGGCAGTGAGTAAGCCCACATGGAGGAGGAAGGTCAATGCTTATAAGTTATAAGAGGTGGGGTTTTTCTGAGGAAGAAATTCATGTTGCATTCGAAAAAAGCTCCAATTGTGTTATCGCATAGGAGGATAAGATTATGCCGGAGATGGATCTTCTATTCAATAAGCTGGGTTTGAAGGCTTGGCGAGTGGAAGAGGTGGGCAAAGAGAGCTGAGAAAGCTCCAGAAAATGACGAGTTGTAGAAAAACTGAAAAAGAGAAAGGCAACCGAGAGAGAGTGAGAGAGAAATATCTAGTGATAGAGAAATATTGAGAGATCAAATGGGAGAGAATGGGAAGGGAGCCGGCCCGTTTTGAAATTGAGAATTGTACACTTTTACGATGGAGTTTTAAGTCCCTAAAAACAAGTTTGGACCAATTGATTGGGCATGTTCAAAGGAAATTTCGGATTAATTTTAAGTTAGTGTTTTGTTAACGGGTTATTTGGCACAAATTAAGGGATTTTGGACTTCCTATTGTTGTTTTCAAAATTTCCCATCCGTAATGTAATTGAGGATCTCAATCGAAGATACGTGGCTTTAGTTTTGGGAAATTAGTGTTCGTTGATCATAATTTCAAATAGCTTTTAATTAATAAAAGTGCTTTCCTAAATTGGGAATTTTGTATAATTTGTGAGTACAATTGTGATGGGCAATCGCACTATTGCATGTGCAATAACTTCCCATTTGGTGGATGGTGTTATTTCACAGGAGTAATTCTTAGGTATTTCCAAATTACGGGGAATGATACTCTCTTTTCTCACAATTATGATGGCATCCACTAATTAAATTCATAGTAGGATCCATCATGAATATGAGAGTAGGGATTACCATTTCACTATACTTAAGAACTACTTAAATATTTTCCGTTTCACAGACCTGCAATTTGTTTTTGTAGAGATTTATTAATTAAAACGGTATTTTGGAAGAAGGCGTGACTCATGGAATTGGTATATCCACTCATAACAAGTATTTCTCTTCTCAAGGGTATGTTTTTGCCTATAAATACTCTTGGACGTTCATTTGGACAACATACTTTAAAAACACAATTTTCTCTCTCTAAGGGCTCATGAGTTAAGTCCCACGTTCTTCTATCAAAAAAAAAAAAAAAAAGTCCCTACGTTCATGATTCCCACCCTAATGGAACTGCTATCTACATTAAGGACGAGAATAATCGGCCTTAAATTTCCAAGATCTATGGAAATTAATGTCTTTTTTATTGGTAAAAATGGATGTCCTCCTATATAATTGATATATTATGGAATTTGTTTTAATTGTAATTTGAGAATGATTTAAAAATATATTGATTAAATTTTTTTTTCAATTATTGAAAATGTTGGACATGAGCTGCCTTGAAGATCTTTTGAAGAATTGAAGACGGGACAGTTTCACTAAAGCAAAAGACAATTTCACTGATCTCATAAAACGAAAAAGGTTGACAGAGCAAGAGCATCATATAGAAATCTTGTCTTTTCTCCGTTGAGCAAAATAGAAAATTCCTTGGAATTTACCCAGTCATTTCTACACAAAAGGGGGGAGTGGATAGGTTGTCGTTTTTTATAAACAGGATAGGTTGTTGTTGATGATGTCAGTTTGGGTTTTTTTAATGTATTTTGTGCTTAATATATGCAATGGCTTTGGGTTGTGGTGATTATTCTTGTAGTTGTGTTATTGTATTGTTTCTTTGGAGAAGTTCATGGTTGTTTTTAGTGACGGGGCCAAAAAAAAATTTCTAGGGGAAGCAAACTGTGGGTTAATTGGGCCTGGCGAACCAGACCGACTGCCGAGGCAAATTCCAACACGAAGCCCAAGGCCCATTGGGTAATGTGGGCCCAATACACAATAAAGGGGTACCCCTGAGCTTCATCACATCGGACCCGATCACTGACCGGGTACCAGGAATTGGTGCGACCCTCCTCGAGGGATTCTTTAGAAGGAAGGGTCTGAACCGATCACAAAGGAGGTCTGTATGCAATTCCTAAGAGGTCGGTAACCGAGAGCTCACAGTTCTAAAAGGAATCCACTCCCGAGCACTATCTGGCTTCTAGAACAAGTTCTAAGTGAATCTTCTGAATTCGTGAGGATCCCTTGGGATTCTGGGAGATATGGGAATATGTGAGTGAGTGGGAATAAAAATGATTACCACTCCACTCACGGAGGGCTATAAAAGGAGGTCTAAGCAAATGGTTGAGAGGTTGGAAAAAATAGGGAAAGAGGATATTAGAAGAAAAGAACTTAAAAGAACTACTGGGAATCAGGGGCAAGGAGGGAAGAGGGTGAGAAGTAAGAGCTTTACAAAGGCTGACCAGATCAAGGTTGGAGCCCCATTAGTAGCATTGAGAAAAACCCACAAATAAATAAGTTGAGGGCCCAAGTACTAGCACAAAACAGCAGTATTCGGTGCCCACACAAACTATATAGAACAAAATTTTAAGTTATAAAAAAAATTATGACTAAAATATATATATATACACGTACAAGCATATAATAATAATAATAATAATAATAATAACAACAACAATAACTTAATTTAAGGTTTTTTTTGGCTGAGAATTTAAGTCCTTGAACCACAAACAGATGGTTATACATGATTGTTTAAAAAAAAAAAAAAAAAAAGAACAATACATGATTATCAATACTAAATATATAATATAAAATAGTAAAGTATTATTTACCAAAAAAAAAATAGTAAAGTATTATAAAAGTGCATTGAAAATTGGAAACCACATACTTTTTTTTTATATACCCAGCAAGAGACCACATTCATTTACTCGGTTGTATTTTTTAACCACAAAACAGATAGCACCATATCACTATTGTCCATGCAAAACAAGCTGTAAACCACAAAATATTTATCGTGTTAGACAGTTAGTCAATTGTCAAAACTCAAAAGTAAGAACTCTCAGCTACAAACTCATCTCAAACACAAACAGAGAGAGAGAGACCACTGGAAGCTACGGTTCAGGCGGCGAGTCGGGGTGGCGAACGACTGGGTCAGGGTGAATGCATTGCATGGTTGTAGCGTGACATCGTAAGGAATTTTTTTCTAATTAGATTTGGGTTTTTTACTAAACCACAAAGATATTATTTTCTTTATTTCTATATATTAAGAGGATTTGGAAAGTTAATAATTACTTTTTTTACTTTCAAAAATACTCTTAATTTAATTAACATATCTTTATTCATAAAACATAATAAGTGAGGTTAAAACCATAAATAGACAAAAATTAAAAACAAAAAACCTACTTGGTAAAAGCTCCCCACTAAAAACCTACTTTGTATCTTTATTTCTAGATACAAAGCTCCTACCCAATCTTTCTCAAAAAAAAAAAAAAAAAAAAAAAAACCTACTCCATGCTCTATAAAAAAAAAAAAAAAAAAAAAACTACCCAATGGGGGTTCCTAAAAAAAAAAAAAACTACCCACGTCACATCTAAAAAAATAAAATAAAGCTACATATATTGTGAATTAGTAACTCTATGAGACTTTGATCTTTTGTAATGTGTGAACTATATGAAAGATGTAATAAAAAATTTGATTATAAATGGCAAATTACGACACTAAACCAAAAAAAAAGCCTCATCGTGTGATGAGGCTAGTTATTATTATTTTTATTTATTTATAAGAATAATCCTTATTTGTAAAAGATTTTTGTTACGTTAATATTGTTGATTTGGGTTTTCTGAAAGTTGTTTTGTTGTTTGTATCTATTATTTGGAAGGGTTATGGGCAATGGGCTAGATTTTTTTTTTTTTTTTTTTTTGTATCATTTTGTTTTTGGATTTTTATGAATTAAAATTCTAGGCCCAAATGAATTTCAAG
Organism: Notholithocarpus densiflorus; assembly: GCA_030021035.2. Classification (NCBI taxonomy): domain Eukaryota; kingdom Viridiplantae; phylum Streptophyta; class Magnoliopsida; order Fagales; family Fagaceae; genus Notholithocarpus; species Notholithocarpus densiflorus. Next base: position 58,297 of record JARYZH020000524.1, read on the forward strand.
AACAAGCAGTAGTTATTTTTTCCTCAAAATCCTAGTGGAGGTCGGTAAGATTTTATGCAGGTAATTACATGATTATTTGTAATAACTAGTCGCTAACTCATGCGATACACGAGATAATTAAATAAAAATTAAAAATATTTAGCTTGCTTGAAGGTAATATGACTTGAAAATGAATGGAAATAAATAATTTTGTTCAAAATAACGGTTCACTCATTTCATCTAAAAGTTATCGACTAAAACAAATGAGTTAATACACGAAAGATACATTTGTATAAAGGAATTTACATGTGTTGGAAAGGCTTGCAAGTGCATGCTTGGAAAGGTTCTCAAATTGCTAGAGGAACATAATAATATTGAATTTTCTTGATAGATTCTCCAAAGACAACTACAACAAAAAAATGAAAAAAAAAAAAGACTCATTTCACATGTCTTAATATTTTTAATCTTTTCACGGTATATTTGAAAGGACAAAGTTTAGTTACAAAATTGGTTGTAGCCTGAGACTATACAACCTTACTCAATAAAATAAACATTACTATATATTTTGAAAATCTACATGTTTTTTATACTCTTAATACACATGCCAAATTTTGTGTTAATCGGATATTATTTACTATATGATTTATAGACTTGTATTTTATGCATAATTTTAAATTACAAAAACTTACAATTTATACAATTTATTGATGATATAGCAATTGATCTTTAATTTTCCAAAAAAATTGGAATCATGGAGGATATAAGAAAAAGATGTAATCCAATGGTGAATTTGTCAAAATTCACTTCTAATAAAAAGATACTGAGTAAGAATATAGCCTAAGGTTACAACCAATTTTGTAGCTAAACTTTGTCCTATTTGAAAATAAGAATCCAAATATTTAAACGTTCCTCCTTTTTTGTTTAGACAACACTTTAATAGTATAAATACACAATATATACAACTTTTAACTACAATACTTGAAAAAACTTAAAGCAGAAACCTAATGCAACAAATATACAATTTCATAGAGGCAATAACACAAAAATAATACATATAAATTTTCATAATTTGAGAAGAGTGGGTGTTGTCCATCACATAAACACAAGTTGTACATTTCTTGTGAAAACACTCAGTGTCATATCTATCATTGTGACAACCACCCTCAACTATATAGATTTTTGTCCATTTGCATCCATTTTGTCATTGTAGCAGCCATCATTAACAGTTTAACACCTATATAAATATATATAAATATATATATATATATAAAGTGAAACTAATAGTAACCAATTAATAAAAAATAAAATAAAACAGCTATCTAAAGATGCTTGAATCCCAAACATACTAACTAAAAACCCACAATTATTCATAATTTGATTCCTACAATTTCTCAGTAACCAAACAAAAATCATTATTATTATTATTATATAATAAAAAAATTAAAATAAAAAAAACCAAAGGAATGACACAAAAAGAGAGAGATGGGATGGAATTTAAACTTGAACATCTTGTTTGGGCTACATTTTTTATGTTAATTTAAAATTTCCAAGATTCCTTGAATTTCGGCCAAAATGGCAAAATACCCCTTTCACCCAAAAGTTCTAGCAAAATGTCTCTGTTCTGAAACTATTTAGCAAAATGCTCTTGTTTTGAAACTCAATTTTCTAAAAATCGAATTTCAGTAAGGAACTCAAGTTCTTTGAAAAATTGAATGAAACTCAAGTTCCATATTTTTTTTTTTATTATTATTTTTAAGTTTGATTGCCTATAACTCGATTTTCTATCAATCGAGTTTTACATTGAAACTCGATTTTTAGAAAATCGAGTTTCAAAACAAGGGCATATCGCTAGATAGTTTCATAACAGAGACATTTTGCTGGAACTTTTAGGTTAAAGGGGTATTTTGCCATTTTTGCCCTTGAATTTCATATAAAAAGTTGCTAGTCTCACATCAAAGAATTTAGAATTTTGAACATAATGTTGTAACAATGTACAGAAAAGAGAAATGATTTTTTGGCTACCCACAGAAAAGAGAAATGATGAGAATGAAGAAAGCCCCACCCTACATTATTAGCTAACATTACAATAACCCTATTGAACTTGGCTGGAATGAAATTGAATTTCCACTAATGAAATCCTGGCAACAGAGTATAAACTATTAAAATAGCAACAACTAAAAGTCCAGAGCTTTGAAATTTGGAGTTAGAAGATTGCATAGCAAAGATCACTTGCTAAACATCTATTTCAAAAACAATTTTGAATAAAATTTTTTTTGACTTTCTTGGCTTTGTATACCTTGTAACAAAAAATCTCTTCACCGTGTTTTCATCACTTTGTGTGTTATTACTTAAAAGAAAAACTTTTCTTTAATTTCTTGAATGCAACTTAAGATTGGAAATATTAATGGAACCATACATATAACTTACGAAAGAAATATTAATAGACAAAAAAGAACAAAACTTTCGAAAGACAAAATTTTAGAGAAAGGTGATGATGGCTCAAGCTTAAGCATCATCATCAAAAAAAAAAAAAAAACCATAATGAATATGTGGAAGGAGAGCATCTGATGTGGCTGCAGTCTTTTTCTGTTTAAGGCAGTAATTCACAATGCGGCCGGTAGTGGTATTCCACCAAGATATGGCTGATGTGTTGGCTGTGGTCATGGCTGTGGATTGGGGATTCTCATGACGTGTGGCTGTGGCTACGGCTGCTTGGCTAGGGTTTTCTTCTTACTAACTTAGAGAAGAGGAGTTAGGTTTTATATAGGGATGAGAGGGGTGGATGAGTATTGATGTTTTATATAGTTACAATGCAGGGTTCAAGCTCAAATCAACCTCAACCTCAACGTTGAAGATAATGATAATATTAATTAAGCCTTTTCTTTTATCAACACAAATATACAAATTAAAGATAAAATCCATTTGATGAATTTTATAACTATTTAATTTCAAATTCTCTGCTGTACATGGCTTTATGAAAACGTATTTTATTTTGTATAGTTACCTATTTAATACAAAGAGCTCTTTTTATCAATATATATATATATATAATTTTATTTTAAATAAAATAATAAATGCTAATGTGGAAAATTGTGGAAAGGTCAACCAAAAGTCAAGGCTTTGGTTTTATATATATACTAGTTGCTAACCCGTGCAATGCGCAGAAAAGCTATTGACTCCGAAAAAAAAATGAAGAAATATTTAACTTCTATACTTTTCCATAGTTTAGAAGTGTTGTCTAACATTGAACGTTATTGAGTTATAAGTGCATAGTTATCGAAACCTACAAAGTAATTTACAATTCTTAAATTAATAAAGCAAAACTCCCAATAGTTATACACACACACTCAAAACTAATATAAATTGCAAATACATAAACAAAGACCATGATATAAGAAAGACACACCAAGTTTCAAATTTGAGTAGCAATATGACTTTCTTGTAGTAATAACAATATAAACAATTCAAAACATGGAACAATATCAAAATTATAATACCTAATTCCATTATCTTTTATGTTGAATCCAAACAAATAATTAATTGAAATTAATCCAAATAAATAATTAGTCAATCAAAATTCATTGCTTTTAATAAGAAAACCCAAAATCACATGAACCTAAATAAAAATCATTTAAGGTGAAGAATTAAGATCAACCTATTGAGACGCAAATATCAAAAACCCCAAGACTTAAAACTTCAAATTTATAGAATCCCCAAATTCTACTTCAAAACCAAACCAAATTCAACAAATTTATATATAACATACCAAATAAAAATTTATTGTTCTCTAGGTTGGAATATATATGTTGCAGCTTTGATTTTTCTCCAAAAAAATAGAGATAATTTTATCTGCCATATACAATAAAAAATAATAATTAGTAGAAATTTCAACCCAAAAACCAAACTCACGAAAACAATGTCATTATAAATATGGAGATTAACCCAAATACTCAAAAGAAAATAAATTCTAAACATAATAAAATAATAAGATAGAAAGAAAATATCAGGCACATATGAAAGCAAATAAAAAAATTGAAATAAAAGATAAAATTCATTAATAACAATATAAAATTCTTTTTCTTAATCTAATGTGAATCTTTTTTTTTTCTTTTTTTTGAGTCCTATCAGAACTTTGTTTTTATATAGATTGTCAATGTTTGAGTTTGAGTTTAAGTTGGACTTATTAGAGAGATAGAGTTTCACTCCTTGTTAAGTTTTGATTAAACAAAAATAATTTTGTTTAAAAAAATGATAATGATGAGTTTGAGTTTAAGTTGGACTTGTTAGAGGGATAGAGTTTCACTCCTTATTAAGTTTGGACTAAACAAAAATAATTTTATTAAAATATTGTGCTGATGTAGAAAATTGTGAGAGTTTCAGAGGTTTCAGTTATATTTATATATATATATATATTTATATATAGACTAGTTAAAGGCCTGTGCGTTGCACGGTTTTATCATAAACTTATATAATATATATTTTATTTGATAAACAACAACAAAATAAATAATTATTATTATAATAACAAATGAATAAATTGCATTAAAAAAATTAGATTAATAAAAAAAACAGAATGATACATATATGCAATTAACAATCTTCGGTTATTTCATAATAACGTTTCAAACATGAAGAACTCTCGAATGGTCCATAATTTTAGCCAATTACTGTGACGAATTATAATCTTAGTCAATTTCTTATATTTTCTCAACAATAAAACAAACGTTTTAATAATAAAAAATTAAATACAAACAAAAATAAAAGTATGCAACCCGTAACAATTCTCTAATAAAAAATTTAATGATTGATAACCAAAAAAAAAAAAATCAAATCAAATTGTTATGAACAATTTATCATCAAATTTATATCAAGACATGCTTAATAATAAGCTAAAAAAAAATTGTTCTCTAAATCAAAATTGAGAGGATAAAGCATATTTAATGATTCATTCTCAAACAATAATCATATAAATACAACTTAAGGAAATTAGATTAAACAATAGACAAAAAATACACAAAACCTATTCAATTTGCTATTTTCTTTTTACGTGTAGTTATATAATTATAGGATAAGAAGATTAAAAAAATTATATATTTTTTTAAAAATCTAAAACGTGTTACGTTGCTGCTTTTTTTTTTTTTTAATTAAGATTTTTTTATCAATTTATATATTATAATAAGAAAAAAAATTAGATGAAGAATTTGGATAATAATCAAATTAAGATTTTTATCAACTTAAAAATTGTAGAACAAAAATATAAGAACAAAAAAAATATATCTATTTATCAACATAGATATTATTGGAGAAGAAAAATTATATTTACTTATTTTTAAATATCTAAAAAAATTTATGCACGTGTAGTATCAAGTATGTTGTTGATTTTTTTTTTAATTAAAATTTTTTAATAAAGGATTAGATGGAGAATTTAGATTGTAATCAAATTAAGATAAAATTTGGATTATAATCAAATTAATATTTTTATCAACTTTTTTTTTTGAGAAAAAATTTTTTTTTTATCAACTTAAAAATTATAAGAGAAGAAAAATTATATCTATTTTTTTTTAATTTAAAAAAAAAAATTTGCATTTTGATAAAATCACTTGGCACATCCACGACTTTTAAAGTCAACTTTTATTTTATATATATATATATATAAAATAGCACCCTAAATAACAATTTTCAAAAGCTAGAGGGTCATGCCCCCCCGCCCCACCTTATCTATTATTAGTGGAAATAACAGATAGGAGACAAATTGGCAGAAAAAGCAAGTTTGAATAACCTGCCGAGCCTAAAGAGAATATACCGTCCTGCTGCGTTACCCTTTCTGCCTTTCCTTCCATGATACAGATTGAGGTACAGACTACAGAGTAAACAATTAACAGAGCTGCCATTTGATTCCTACAGTGCTAAGAAGAGCAATGGAAGGGTGCATCCACTAATCAAGTTTTCAGTTCAAAATTCGTCTCTTGGTAAGTCAAAAAAATGTTCAAATTCTGATCCTTAGCTTAAAATCTTTGTGCTCCTCTAAACAACCCCTGATTTTTCCCAAAAGTGCTTAATTTTCGATACAAATTCCTTTCACAATTGAGAGTTGACTAAGTCTTGACAGAAACTATTGAGCTTATTGTTCGAATTTTGGCCAGTTTTGAGTTTATTCATTGACAAAATTGGACTTTTCTTCCAATGAAATTAGGACAGTAAAGAAATTGATGCTTCAATCAAGTAGCTGTGAGCTGTGACTTTTTTCTTTTCTCCAGAAATAGTAGTTGGAACTTGATACCTTTAACTAAAATTGGTTTGAATTTGATTAATTTAAGATTTGACTGCTGATACTAAGGTTAGGCCATTTTGGGGTTTCAATGTTTTCTTGTGAAATTGAGGGTTCTAATGTGGAGTTCAAGTCCTTAATTACTGGTTTGGAACAATAATTTGCAAGATGAAAGTAAATTTTGTATTAATTTCAAGTTAATCTGTTGTTAACGGCTTATTTGCCCTAAATTAAGTGATTTTTAGACTTACAAGTGTTTTCTCAAATTATGCGATTCCTTGGAACTCTCACTTAAAGATATATCATATATGGCTGGGAAACTGGTGTCTGATGATGATGCCAATTTCAAATGTCACTTTTAATTAAATAGGATTTTTTCTTTTCCATAATAGGCCTTAAATTTCTAATATTTTGATACATATGGAAATTAAAGTCTTTTTCTTTTAATCTCATATCATGGGATTTGTTTTGATTGTAATTTGAGAATGATTAGGAATTCTGTTGATTAAGGGTTATATATATAATCGTTACAATAAGAGGGGAGGAAATTTGAAATCTATACCATTGAGGCTTAAGACTTTTGAACTATTGATCAAGTTTTAGAATGGAGTTTTATTTACAAAAGAACAGGATTTATATGGTTCAACTTTTGAACCTAATGTTTATTATTATGATTATTATAGTTGCAATTGTTCCTACTGCTATGACTTTTGAGTAGAGCTTGTGACATGTCTTTGTATTAGGACTTATAAATCACATTCCCTCTATCTAATGTTTGTTTCTTTAAAAAAAAAAAAAAAAAAAACTCAACGTGGGATGTGGTTGGTTCAAACAAAGTTATAAATATCGTTCGGGTTTGTCCGTTCCCAATCTTAAAAACAAAGAGTATAGAGGCATCATCGACTTCTTCTTTTTATGCAGAAGCTTTGTGTTGGCCATTCACAGAAAGCTACAGTTTGCACTGCACAAAGCTTGAGGCTAATGAGCGTAGTTGTCTCCAATTAAAAATGATTTGAATAGGATGATAGACCTCATGCTAAGTCATAACAAAATTTTGTCTAAATTGCAAACTACACCCCTAAAATTTTGGGGTATTTGGATTTTACACTCTAAAGTTTTAAAATTTGGATTTTATCTCTTAAAGTTTAAGGGAGTTTGGATTTTATATCCTGAAGTTTTAGAGTTTGGATTTTATATCCTGAAATTTTAAAGTTTGGATTTTATCCCCCAAAGTTTCAGGGTCTTTGGATTTTATCCCAAATTCAGAAACTTCAGGGTTTAAAATCTAAACACCTCCAAACTTTAAGCAATTAATCTAAACACCCCTAAATTTTAGGGGGTAAAATCAAAATTCTGAAATTTCAGGATGTAAAATCCAAATTCTTCCAAACTTTAAAGATGTAGTTTGCAATTCACCCAAAAATTTTAGATGAATAAACGTATTGAAAAAAAAAATGAAATGAGAGTGCAAAAATTAGTTGTGGGGTACCCATCAAAAAATATATATATAATATATATATATTTATATATATATATATATATATATATATATATATTATAACGGAATTTCTCTTTGGTTTTCGGATGTTATCTTTGTGTGCTCTCTTTTTTTAGAAACATCTTTGTGTGCTATATGGGGACTTAGTTGCAACGACAGTACCATCTTTGTGTGCTATTTAAATAATCACAATTTTGTGATTATTTATATTTTTTTATATAAAATCATAATTCAATTGTTACCAAAAAAAAAAAAAAAAAAAAGGAATTTAAAGGTTGAATCTCCTTATAGAGGAGATCAAGCAATGCCGATGTACAATGAATTAATATGTTCATAATGCTATGTTTTTATCCTACTTTGCTTTATATGCTTTACCCCTTTTTGAAAAGTAGTACGCCCCTTTCAATTCCTTTTTTTATTGGTTAAATCACATGATTGATGATTGATGTTTGATTACACGGATATAACTTGATGAAGCTTGCTTGAATTTATGCTTGAAATCTCACATCTACCTACTCTTGCATGGCTTACCCAAATTGTTGCATGGCCAATCTACATTCTGTCCTTACCCATTTTGATGTCTACCTCATATATATTGTCCTTGAAGCATGTAATTGAATAATATGACTATATGAACATGGTGATGTATATTTCATTAAATCTATGCTTGTACTATTTGGAGAACATAATGCATGTCTTTAATTAGCACAGGATTTTTGTGTGATAATTGGTTATGTTGTTGGGATTATATTACTACTGTTCATGTGGTTATATATATATTTTTTATTTTGTCCTTAAATAAAAATGGGTTTTCACGTGCTTGCTAGCTAACATTGTAAATTTATAACCCTAAAACAGAATGGCTTTGTTCAAGCACCGTTTGCAATAATTTCAATAAAATTTTCAAAAAAAAGTGATTTCAAATTTTTTTTTTTTTCAAAATGGTTTCCACCAAAAAAAAAAAAAAGTGTTTCCATTGTTTTCAAAAGAGCTTTCCAAAAAATAGATCCATAAAGTCTCATTTTCAAAACCCATATGAATTTTTCAGTAAAAATCCCTAAGGGAAATTTTCCATCCAAAACTCATGAAATTTTAATTAAAATCCCTTTAGGAAATTGTAAGGGCACGATTTGGAGCCCAAGCCCGAAATGTATGGGATCTTGGCCCAATGAGCCCAGAACAATAAATTTGTAGAGAGTGGGCTGAAGAACTAGGCTCTAATGAGTCAGACAACGAACCAATAGATTTTTATACATTAAAAGGGGGAAATAAGAGGTATTTACATAAAGGAGGATAGTCCTCTGCCAAGTCCGAGGAGGCTTTGTTACTTAAATACCGTTCTTAAAGCTTCTTGCAAGTCTGATTTTAGATCGCTACCGTGTATCTTCCCTCCCCCTCCTCTTCCAGGGGTCTCTTGCATTATATACCCTCTTCCTGACGATCTTGGCCCTCCACTTGTCAATCATCCCCACCGATACTTGAGTGACTGTCCCATCAGTCGCTCCTTCTGGCTCTCTATGAGTTGCGGGTGCCAAGGAAACACTGTTCAGGGATCTTCTCCACATAAATGTGTCCAGAAAAGTAGCTACAACGCATTTAATGCGATGGTGGCAGCTTTTCTTTAGATATTTCTGGAATCTCCCTCATCCTTGCGCGTCTAGGATACGTGTCTTTACTACCGGGGTTCTCTAAAAAGCTCCCTAGATTGCTGGGATATGTGTTTGAGTTGCATTTACGGTGTCCGAGGACTTGTTTGTCCTTGGACTGATCTCTTGTCGTTATATTGCTCGTAAAGTCTCGTGCCTGAATTATTCAAACTCCTTGGTTCCTCCTCGGACTGTCCTCGGGCTGACCATCTCCTCGGACAGGCCTAAGGCCCACAATAGTATTTGGGCCCTTTGACCCTACAATAGCCTCTCAAAACTCCAATTTTTCTTTCTCATCCAAGGAGAAAATGTGGGGTTTTGACTTCAAGGATGAGAGCACTTATTTCTCTACCTCGCACGTGTAAAATCTCCGTTTCGCGCGCATCATGATTGCTCCTGACGCTTCGTGGCCTACGAGGCGCTATTAATTGCTTTGGGTGGCGTTATGTTCTCAGCATCTAACGGTGAAGCGTAAATCTAATGGCTGAGCTTTTTCTTGGGTTTTGAGCGGGAGTATTCCCACCCATCCTCTCCCTCTATATAAAGCCTCGAGGGAAGCCGTTCCTTTCTTTCCTTATCGAAATTTCAAGTGCTCTAGAGAACCTTAAGCATTACGACACCCTTAATCATTCAACTTCCTTAACTTTGTCCCTTAAGAAATTCCCCAAAGGTTTTCCTAAGGTTCGAAGTTTAGTGTATCTGCTTTTCGTAAGTATTTATATCTTTAACTTTCTTTTTCTCCTCGACCAATCTACTCGGCCTTCTTTCTTTAGCAAAATTTTTCCTACGTTGTTCTTGTCTGTGGGAATGGGTAGATTCAAGCACTTAGTAGACTCTCCGGCCGGCATGGAGGGTTTTAGAGCCAAATATCATATCCCACAAGGGGTAGATCTTGAGTACTGCGCCTCGGACCAGGTGGTTTCAGTTAGAGGGGAAGGTAGAGTTGTCATTCCGATGATAGCCTTTATAGAGGGAGGAATGACATTTCCCATGGGTAGGATCACCACAGAGTATCTGCGCAACCACAAGCTGTGCCCCCATCAGTGCGCTCCCAACCTATTCAGTGTTCTAGGGAGCGTAGACGCTTTGAACGATCAGGTGAACCTAGGGCTTACCTGGCACGATGTCGTTCACCTGTACGAGTGTCATTCTCTTGCTAGCGTGGGGTATTACCTTAAGTCTCGGTCCGATGTCGTTAGGTTAATATCCTGCCTTCCTAAGTCCAACAAAGGCTTAAAGGATGATTATCTGATCGTTTCCGGGGCGTGGAGCGACAGTCTTCATTGCCCAGTTAGAGCGGGAACACCAGGTGGGGTGTCTTAGGGATAGGTCCCTTAGTTTTCATATTTTCCCTTGTTTATTTTAGCATTTTGTCTCCTCGGACAACATTTGCCATTAATTTGACCATATCTTCCTTCTCGGATGTTTTGCATATAAGGATCACGTAGCTCCGAAGCTTAGCCTAGTCAACGTCCCAGAACTCAACTTCTTGCTGAGATCAAAAATATTCGTGAGCGAGGACAAACAACTACGGGCTACCCACCTGATCTTAGATTACGAGCCCATATCATGTATATTTCAAGACGCGGGACAGGCGATTAGAGCAGGTAGCTCCAAGCTTGCTCTAATAGACGTCTCCAAACCTAGGTTCTTGGCTCGGAGAGAACTTCCCCCGGTTGTGTTGCCGCCTCAACGTGTTCCTCAACAAGTGGTTGCTCTGAGAGAATAGTCAGCCTCATCCCGCCACTCCTTAGACGCCGAGATCGATCAATTTTGCCTCGAGGAAGAGGAAGGGGCCGCAGAAAGACCGGTAGAGGTCTCGGATTCCTAGTCCGAAAGACTATCCGTAGTCCACCACCCCCGGTTAATAGTCGCTCGGCCAGAGACTAGCTCCGAGGAGGGAGAGGTTATGGATTTACAACCAAGGATCGGTTTGAAGGGCCTGATGGCCGGTCGTAACAAGGGGCAAGGTTCGAAAGTTGCTCCTAAAGCCCAGACTGCTTCCAATCTTCCCCCTACTCTCCCTGTGATCCCCGCCGACTCAGGATTGAAGTCTCTCCCAGACCTCAAGAAGAAGAGGCCCATGGAGGACCTAGAGGAAGGTGAAATGGCACCCCAAAAGGGGGCTAAGCAGCAGAAGAAGTCCAAGAATCCCACAACAAAAGGGGGAAGTCAGTGGAAAGCCGAGACGAAGTCGACGTACGCCAAGCGTAGCGTTCATGGCTTCCTCGGTTGGAGATGGAGGGTGCCCCGATACCTTGGGATGCCACGATTTGGGAGTCTCAGAGGGGGCATGCCACCTACCTTGCTGAGGCCTTGGAGCAACCTCTCCTCCCATGTGATATGGAGGGTCTTAGGCACATCCGGCAGCCGGACCTCTTCATGTCGTTGAAGAGGGACCTTGCAATGGTGAGCCGACCAATCATTTTCATAGCCAGATGCTGATCTGCACGTTTATTAACATGTGTTTATTTCTGTAAATTTTTTATTGCCTTCGTGCAGGTTACCCAACAGATTTATGTAGCCGAGGAGTGGGCTAGGAACGCCTGTGATGAGGTCACGGCTGAGACTCACACTCGTCAAGAAGTCGAGAAAGCTCTTGGGGCCATGAAACAAGAGCAGGCGAGGCTGTCTGAGAAGCTCAAGGAGGCTGTCCAAGCTCGTCATAGCGCTGAGGCTAGTCTGAAGACCACAGAGAAGCAGGCGGAGGACATGCGCCAAAAACTGCACATAACTGAAATAAACCTGGCCACTGAGAGGCAATCCATTTTGGACCTGAAGGCAGAGCTGCGAAAAGCCAAGGATGCAGCTCGGGTGGCCAAGGAAGCAGCTGAGGTCGCGGTGAAAGCATCTTATGAGCGCGGGGTGCTTGATACGGAGGCTAGGCTGTCCAAGGAGGTAGCGGTTGTTTGCAAGGATTACTGCACCGAGTTTTGGGGGGTTGCGATGGATCGAGCGGGGGTTTCTACAGACTTTGAGCTGAGGAGGATCGAGAATATCTTCTTCCCGGAGGATATTCGAGAAATTCCGGAGGTGGTTCCCCTTCCTGAGCAACTCCCTTCCACCGAAGTCCCTCCTCTTGGAGAGACTGAGGGGGGTAATCTCCTGGCGACAGCCAAGCTTTCCGAGGATGCCCTTACAATCAGGGACGTGGTCGCCCAAGCCAAGGATGCAGAGCTTATGTCACAGGCAGATGTCCCCCAGCCTGAAAAGGCTGATACGAAGGATGACCCTCCACAAGCTAGGGCGTAAGCGTTGGGCTCGCGCCGAGGATGCAGCGCCTTTGTATATTTATCTTGTAAAGGCATTTTGCCGTCATATGTAATGTGCCTTTTATTGACTAATGAAAAGAGAGAAAAACTTTCCTTACTATTTTATACTTCCATTTCATACGTCTTTGAGGTTGTGAATACCGCCAACAGGCTTAAATGGTGATAACTGTGTGCAATCATAATCATTGGTGGCAATCCGTTATTAGCTTGTAGCCGTACTTAATAACGACAGGCATAAATAGGGGATTAGATAGAGAGTAAGCATCTTACACCGCCAAGCATTTGGGCACATAAATGAGGTTAATTTCACCCAAGCATGTGGTCCAAGAGACCTAACATTTCTTGGGATATGTTTAATCACTTTAAAAGGAATGCCACTAGCTATTAGTTTCACCAAGGTTATTAGTTTCCCCAAGGGACGCCACTGTCTAACACTTTTAGGGAGTAGCCATTAGTTATTAGTTTTCCTAAGATTTGTGGTCCGAAGAGCCATGCAAGACCTTGGTTCTGTCTAACACTTTTAGGGAGTAGCCATTAGTTGTTAGTTTCCCCAAGATTTGTGGTCCAAGGAGCCATGCAAGACCTTGGTTCTGTCTAACACTTTTAGGGAGTAGCCATTAGTTATTAGTTTCCTCAAGGTTTGTGGTCCGAGGAGCCATGCAAGACCTTGGTTCTGTCTAGCACTTTTAAGGAATAGCCATTAGTTATTAGTTTTCCCAAGATTTGTGGTCCGAGAAGCCGTGCAAGACCTTGGTTTTGTCTAACACTTTTAGAGAGTAGCCATTAGTTATTAGTTTCCCCAAGGTTTGTGGTCCGAGGAGCCAAGCAAGACCTTGGTTCTGTCTAACACTTTTAGAGAGTAGCCATTAGTTATTAGTTTCCCCAAGATTTGTGGTCCGAGGAGCCAGGCAAGACCTTGTTTCTATCTAACACTTTTAGGGAGTAATGAACCGCATGACACACAATTATAATGAATCGGAATGCAAAATAAAATTGCTTTCATTAATAATAATACCTTCTTAGGTTATTTACATTCCATAGGCGGAGTACAGTTTTTCCATCTAGATCTTCTAAATAATATGCACATATTCCCGCTACCGAGGTGATGCGATATGGTCCTTCCCAGTTGGGCCCCAGCTTTCCTTAGGTTGGGCTTTTGGTATTTCCCAAAACTTTTCTCAGTACCAAGTCTCCTGGTGTTAGGGGTCGTAGTTTCACATTGGCATCATACCCTTGCTTGAGCTTCTGTTGGTAGTAGGCCAGTTAGATCATTGCCTTCTCTCTTCTTTCTTCAATTAAGTCCAAGCTTTTTTCTAGCAGTTCATCATTGTTACTCAGCATGAAGGTACTCGTTCTCAGCGTTGGGAAGGTAGTCTCCAGGGAGATGACAGCCTCGGCTCCATAAGTCATGGAAAAGGGGGTCTCCCCTGTGGAACGTCGTGGGGTAGTTTGATATGTCCACAAGACGTGGGGCAGTTCTTCCACCTATCTTCCCTTCGCGTCATCCAACCTCTTCTTCAGCCCATTGACTATGACCTTATTGACAGCCTCGGCTTGTCCATTTCCCTGGGGGTAAGTTGGAGTAGAATACCTGTTGGTGATTCCCAGATCATTACAGTATCTTCTGAAGGCTTTGCTGTCAAATTGGAGGCCGTTGTCCGAGATAAGGGTGTGAGGGACCCCAAATCGAGTAACGATGTTTTTCCAGATAAATTTCTTAGCATCCACATCCCTGATATTAGCCAAGGGCTCGGCTTCGACCCATTTGGTGAAATAGTCTGTGCCGACCAGAAGGTATCTCTTATTTCCTACTGCCTTAGGGAAAGGGCCTACGATATCTAACCCCCACTGCGCAAACGGCCAAGGACTGGAGAGGGGATTGAGGACCTCCCCCCCCCCCGGCTGATGGATATTTGGGGCAAACTTTTGGCATTGATCACACTTCTTTACATATTCCTGGGCTTCCTTCTGCATACCCGACCACCAATACCCTTGGGTAATGACTCTGTGAGACAGAGACCTGCCTCCTGTGTGACACCCACAAATTCCCTCATGCAATTCTTCGAGTAGTAACTCTGATGCTTCAGGGTGTATGCAGAGCAAATATGGCTCGGAATAGGAGCGCTTATACAACTTCTGATCCTCGGATAGCCAGAACCGAGAAGCTTTTCTATGAACTTTTTCAGCTTCTGATTTCTCTTCTAGTAATGTATCGTCTTTAAGAAAGCTCACTATGGGATCCATCTAGCTCGGACCCATTCTGACTTGATGGATCTGAACCACGCCCTGCTTAGTTCCATCCGCTCTGTACGAATCTTCAACAAGAATGATTCGAGGCAGTCCCTGCGCCGAGGAGGTGGCGAGAGTAGCCAATGAATCCGCGTGTGTATTTTTACTCCTAGAGATGTGTGATATGTCAAAGAATTCAAAATCTGGTTCTAAGCATCTGACTTGACTTAAGTACTCCTGCATTCTCTTGTCTCTGGCCTCTAGCTCACCCTTCACCTGGCCCACAACCAGTCTCGAGTCTGAGAACACTTCAAGTGTCTTACCCCCCAGTTTCTGTACCATGGACATTCCTTGCAACAAAGCTTCATACTCAGCTTTATTATTTGTGGCGGAGAATCCCAACCTCAGATCTCTCCAGGGTAATCTCCTCGGGAGATATCAAAACTAACCCTACCCCAGATCCTCTTTGGTTTGCAGCGCCATCAACATACACTTTCCAGCGTGAGGGTTCTTACATGGAGACTGAGCTAACCGATTTTTCGTCCGTGTTCTGTTCTTTTGCTACCCCTTCTATTGGGGGTTCGGCAAACTCAGCTATTAAATCAGCGAGGATCTGACCCTTGACAGAGGTCTGAGGCATGTATTTGACATCAAAAGCCCCTAGAATTGTGTTCCACTTGGCAATCCTTCCCGTGTAGTCGGCGCTTCGGAGTACTGACTTGAGTGGGAGCTGAGTTAGAATGACAACTGTGTGTGCTTGTAAGTAATGAGGGAGCTTTCGCGTGGCATGAATTACTGCTAAAATTGCCTTCTCCAAAGGTAAATAACGCACCTCAGCCTCATGTAATGATTTACTCACATAATAGACTGGCCGTTGCACGCCATTATCACTTCATATCAGTACCAAGCTTACTGCATTGGGGGGCCACCGCGATGTAGGCGAATAAGACATCATCGGCCTCCGGGCTGGACATGATGGGTGGTCGGGATAAATATTGCTTAAGTTGTTGGAAGGCCAAGGCGCAGTCCTCGGACCATTCAAATCCTTTCCACTTGTTCATCAGGAGGTAAAAGGGTCGGCATCTGTTCGCGGATCTGGAAATAAACCGATTCAAGGCTGCGATCATTCCAACAAGCTTCTGGACCTCCTTGGGGTTGCGAGGAGGTTGCAAATTATGAATTGCTTTGATATGATCTGGGCTTACCTCGATTCCCCTATGAGTTACCATATAGCCTAAAAATTTACCAGACCCAACACCAAATGAGCACTTAGAGGCGTTGAAGTGCAGTTTGTGTTTCCTTAAGATGTCAAAGATGCCTCCGAGGTCTTCCACGTGCGCAGACGCCACTTTACTTTTTACCACCATGTCGTCCACGTAAACCTCAATATTTTTACCCAGCTGTGGCTCAAACATTCTAGTCATCATCCTCTAGTAGGTAGATCCCGCATTCTTCAAACCAAAGGGCATTACCTTGTAGTGGTAATTTCCAATAGGAGTCACAAACGCTGTCTTTTCTTGATCATCCAGGATCAGTGGTATTTAATGATAGCCCTGGAAGGCATCTAAGAAGCTCATCCGAGGGTGACCTACAGTGGCATCCACCAATTGGTCTATCCGTGGCATGGGGAATGAGTCCTTTGGGCATGCCTTATTTAAGTCTGAGAAGTCCACACAAACTCGCCACTTCCCACTTTTATTTTTCACCACCACAGTGTTAGCCAACCACTCAGGATAGAATACCTCCTTAATGGCCCTTGCTTGCCTGAGCTTTTTCACCTCGTCCCTGACAGCGTCGGCGTGCTCCCTGGATGGCCGCCGAGGAGGTTGCTTTTTGGGGGTTGCTGATGGACTTACATTTAAGTGGTGGCATATGAAGCTCGGATCAACCCCCAGGGCGTCATAAGCATCCCATGCGAACACATCAACATTTTTTCTAAGGAACCTTACCGACTCTTCCTTTTCCTGAGGGGGGGTAATTGGGACCCCACCTGAAAGAACCTCTTTGGGTCATCGCCAATGATCACTTTTTCTAGGTCTTCACACTTTGCGTCTTCGGATGGTGCATCAACAAGCGACGTCGGGGTCTTTGATTGCTATGAGTTTTCTTCAACTTGGGCCAAGAACTCTGCCCTGGGCCGATGTGAGACGGCATCCACCAAACACTCTCTTGCCATAACCTGACAACCTCGAATTTCTAGGACTTGGCCCTCAGAAGGGAATTTCACCTTCTGATGCAAGGTGGAGGCAACGGCTCCTAGAGTGTGAAGCCAAGGCCTGGCCACGATGGCAATGTAGGGGGAGTAAGTATCCACCACGATGAAGTCAACCTCCACTATATCCGGGCCGATTTGCACAGGTAACCTAATCTGCCCCTTTGGCATGACTGCCTTCCCGTCAAAACTCATCAAGGGGGAGTTATAAGGCGTTAGATCTTCTGACCTCAGTTTCAGCACCATTACCCTTTTCACGTCGTAACCCCCAATCCGAAGAGTGATCACTAATGCATCGTTGTGGGGCTGTATGGTTCCACTTTTGTCTTCTTCAGAGAAGCCCAAGATTGGATGGGGATATACTTTGGGTCTTTTCGGCTCTGGGCCAGAGTTATCGGCAAGTAGCCGAGCTACAGACATTACCCTAGAAGGGCATGAACCCGTCCTCCTCGGAGCACGAAAGATTACGTTTATCGTTCCTATAGGTGGTCTTAAGGAAGTGTCTCTCTGGGGCTCTTGGTTTGCCTGGCCTTGATGACCACTAGAAGGGTGCAAAATGTGCCTCAGTCTCCCCTCTCGGACCAATTGATCCAGATGGTTCCAAAGGTTCCTACAGTCTTCCGTAGCATGTCCGTGGTCTCGGTGGTACTGACAATACAGACTTTGGTTGCGCTTCATGGAGTCTCCAGCCATCTTATTCGGCCACTTGAAGAATGACTCATTCTTGATTTTCTCCAAAACCTGATGTACCGGTTCTCTGAAGACGGCGTTAACTGTTTGCATGTTGGTTGATCCGGACTGCCCTGCGAAATCTCTCCTTGAAGGGTTATTGCTGTATCGGTCCGACCTGAAATCCCCCATCTTTTGAGGGATAGCCTTTTCCTTTCCTTTCCCCTGTAGCTGGTCCTCTTCCACTCTTTTCTATTTGTCGATTCGGTCCATAAGTTGACGTGCGTTGGTGACAGGTTTGCCAGTTAAGGATTTCCTCAAGCCGTGCTAGGTTGGGAGACCGCTTTTAAAAGTGCTGATGGCGATGTCTTCAAAGTCCTCGTCCAACTCATTATACATCTCCCAATATCTGTCAGAGTACGCTTTTAAAGTTTCTCCATCGCGCATGGACAATGACAGCAACGAACTTAAAGGCCGAGGAACCCTTCTGTTCGTAACGAAGCGAGCGCCGAAGGCTTGGGTGAGCTGCTTGTAGGAATCTATGGAATTCGTTTTCAAGCCGTTGAACCACCTCATCGCTACAGGTCACAAGCTGGACGGGAAAACTTTGCACATCAATACTTCGTTCGCGGAGTGGACGGCCATTCTTTGATTAAACTGGCTTATATGTTCTACGGGGTCCGACCGACCATTATAAAGGGTGAACGTAGGCTGATGGAACCGCCGAGGTAGCCTAGCCCCTTCTATTTTGCGCGTGAAGGGTGACTTAGAGATCTGATCCAGAGCCCTACTCATGGCATCACTACCCATGCCCCTACTAGATGAACCCTTACATTTTCGTCTGTGATAATACTCATCTTCATAAGAAAAGGTTTCACTAGGGGGAGTTCTCGATCGCCGCCTGTAATCACCATCCTCTTCATCATTAGAAGGTGTGCCAGAGCTAGAAGGGGAGCGCTTCCGCTGTGCGTGGCGCAGTTTCCTTTTCAAGTCATCAATCTCCTTCTGCATGGCTTGGTGGTTGTTTTGTCTTCGGGATATGCGACTGCCCACCTGGGAATGGCTTCTGCTCGTTTGGGTGGTGTTCACACTCCCCTCTCGGTTCTTTTCATTTTCCCAATTATGTTCATGTTCATGGCCAGGAAAGTTACTCCGTAGTTGGGACCCTACGGTTTCGGTTCGTTGGAGACCTGCCTGGTGCGGATATTCTTGGTACGGACCTGATCCCACCATGCTTAACTGTTGTACCCACTAACACACAAGCCCTTCCCACAGACGGCGCCAATTGTAAAGGCACAATTTGGAGCCCAAGCCCGAAATGTATGGGATCTTGGCCCAATGAGCCCAGAACAATAAATTTGTAAAGAGTGGGCTGAAGAACTAGGCTTTAATGAGTCAGACAACGAACCAATAGATTTTTATACATTAAAAGGGGGAAATAAGAGGTATTTACATAAAGGAGGATAGTCCTCTGCCAAGTCCAAAGAGGCTTTGTTACTTAAATACCGTTCTTAAAGCTTCTTGCAAGTTTGATTTTAGATCGCTACCGTGTATCTTCCCCCCCCCCCTCCTCTTCCAGGGGTCTCTTGCATTATATACCCTCTTCCCAACGATCTTGGCCCTCCACTTGTCAATCATCCCCACCGATACTTGAGTGACTGTCCCATCAATCACTCCTTCTGGCTCTCTATGAGTTGCAGGTGCCAAGGAAACACTGTTCAGGGGTCTTCTCCACATAAATGCCTCCAGAAAAGTAGCTACACCGCATTTAATGCGGTGGTGGCAGCTTTTCTTTAGATATTTCTGGAATCTCCCTCATCCTTGCGCGTCTAGGATACGTGTCTTTACTACCGGGGTTCTCTGAAGAGCTCCCTGGATTGCTGGGATATGTGTTTGAGTTGCATTTACGGTGTCCGATGACTTGTTTGTCCTCGGACTGATCTCTTGTTGTCATATTGCTCGTAAAGTCTCGTGCCTGAATTATTCAAACTCCTTAGTTCCTCCTCGGACTGTCCTCGAGCTGACCATCTCCTCAAACAGGCCTAAGGCCCACAATAGTATTTGGGCCCTTTGACCCTACAGAAATTTTTCCACAAAAAATTCATGAGTTTTTTTTTTAATACCCCAAGGGAATTTTTCTCCAAAAAAAAATCATGATATTTTTATTAAAACCCTCATTTTCCAAAAACAAAATTTTTTTTTTTCAAAATAAATCTTCATTAAACCGATAGGCCCATGATTTGAAAAACCGAACCGATCAATGAAACGGACCTTTGGGCAATTTTACCAGACCGAACTAGTACCTGGTTTCTGGTCTGGTTTTTAAAACCATGGATGGACCACACAATCAAGCCAGGAAAATTCTTCTCTCCCCCAAAAAAATAACTGTTTACTTTATTGTCTATTTTGCACGAGTATTTACATGGGATTCAATTTAAATTGATGTTTTTTTTAAAAAAAAAGTGAGGTAAACCACACTTGACTTCATATGTCCTTAATTCCTTTAAAATGTACTATAAAGTTATATTATATCCATGCACTTTACATGTCATTTTCCCCTAAAATAAGTTATAGATATTCACATGCTCTTAAAAACTATGGCCCCATTTGGTATAGTAGTTTAACAACGTGTTTTCAGTTTTTAAACAATATTACACGTATTTTTATACACTTTTTCACCCACACATATTTTTAAAAAATACAAACAACATTACTAAAAAAACATTACCGAACGACCCCTATAATTTCAAAAACCAAATTCTAAATTCTTTAGTTCTCTTAAATAGTGAAATTTAGAATTAATTTCAAAATAGTATATCTTCTTAGAATCTTGGTAACTAAACAGTCAGTACTAGCCACGAGTTAATCTGCAAAAAGAGAGGGAAAAAAAAGAAAAGAAAAAAAAGTAGCATCTCTTCTACTCACGCAACCCTTTTTCAGTCTCTTTTCGGTTTCTTTTCTCATTTTCCACCTCCTTTTAGCTGACCATTTTTCGTTAAAATTTGTTTTCGTAGTCACCCATAGCCATGACTTCTGGCACGTTCGTGATCCCAGTCATTAAAGAAGTTGGGTTGTGCCTATGGCATTCTGGGTCCAAGCGTTTAGTCCACATTCGCGATTTGAAAGAAAATCTCAATTCTTTGGGAGTTACTATGGAGAAACTCATGCAAATATATGAAGATGTGCAGCAAAGGGTCCAAACTGAGGAGTTATTACTACTCGCGAAGCGTACCAGCGAAGTGGCTGGCTGGTTTGATGAGGTACAGAAACTGAAAGAAGATGTGAGCAAAACTCTCCGGGATGGTGAGGAACAAGAGCAGAACAAGTGTCTCGCAGGTTATTGTCCCAACTGTTGGCGAAGCTATAAGTTAGGAAAGAGAGTAAGAAAAATGCTGGATGAAGTAGAAAAGCTGAAGAATAATGGTCGATTCGACGTTGTGGTTGCAAAGATGCATAATTCCGTTAACAAGAAGCCTATGGATGAGACCGTGGGTTTAGATTCCATGCTTCAAAAGGTCTGGAGATGCATTGAAGATAAGAGTCTGAGAGTCATTGGTTTATATGGAATCGGAGGTGTCGGAAAGACTACCCTCCTTCACAGAATAAACAATCTGTTCTTGAGCCTAAGCCATGATTTTGTTGAAGTTATTTTGGTTTCTGTATCAAAACAACCAGACCTGAAAAAAATTCAGAAAACAATTTTCCAAAAATTGGATCAATCTGAAAGCTTTAGATGGGGTTCTACACTCTCTGCTACAGGGGATATTGCCTTCCAAATATACTGTAGGCTAGAAAAGAGAAAGTTTTTGTTATTGTTAGATGATATATGGGAACGGCTTGATCTCAACCTTGTAGGAATTCCTCTTCCAAATGATAAGAATGAGTCCAAAGTAATATTTACAACCCGATCAGAGGACGTTTGTGGCCTCATGGGAGCTCAGCAAAATATCAAGGTAGAGTGTTTAACACAAGAAGAAGCCTTACGTTTGTTTCGGATGAAGGTAGGTGAAAACACTTTAAATTCTGATCCACGTATACCGAAGCTTGCAGAAGTTATGGCTGCAGAATGCAAAGGCTTGCCGCTAGCTCTGGTCACTGTCGGGCGTGCAATGGCTAGTAGGGAGGATCCAGAAGACTGGGAGTCTGAAATAGCCGCATTGAGGAACACTCCTTCAGAGTTTCCAGGCATGGATTCTGTTCTGCTTCCTTTGAAGTTTAGTTTCGAAAAACTGCAGAATGCTACCCTTAAGTCTTGTTTCTTGTATTGTTGTCTATTCCCTGATGGATATAACATCAGGAAAGAAGAACTCATTGAATATTGGAGAGCAGAAAGGTTTCTAGATGGATATTACCGTGATGGAGAATATATAATCAGAAGTTTGAAGCGTGCATGTTTACTAGAGAGTGGTGAATCAGAAGAGTTCGTTAAGATGCACGGTTTGATTCGTGACATGGCCTGGTGGGAATGTAAAGACAAGGTTGCAATATTCATCAAAAGAGATGCTGAGACAGATGAAGAACGCGGATTAAAAATATGGAATGGAGTAGAAAGGTTGTCTTTGTGGGATTATAGTATAGATGATGTCCTCATAAATTCTTCACCGTCATGCATAGAACATTTCTGCAAAAATGTCACGCAGTTACCGAATCTCCGTACTATGATTTGTAAGGTTCCAATGTTAACAACATTTCCAGCTGGTTTCTTCCCTTTGATGTCTGCTTTGACACTCTTGGATTTGTCAAATAGTTTTCTCTTTCGTGAGTTACCCCAGGAGATTGGTAAATTAATCAACTTGGAATATCTTAATGTCTCTGAAACTGCTATCACAGAATTGCCGGCTGAAATTCAACGTTTGGAAAAGTTAAGGTGCTTGATATTAAATGGAACAAACATTTGGCAAATAAAAAGGGGATTGATATCAAGACTTCAGTTCTTGGAAATATTTAGTTGGTTCGGTAACAGATATTTCAGTTACACAGAGTTGTTAGAGGATTTGGAATGCTTACCACATTTGAGTGAAATCTGCATTGACATTACTTCTAACATAGCTTTCGTCCAAAAATTAATGGGATCGCAGAAGTTACAACGGTGCATAAGAAAACTCTTACTCTTCTCATGCAATGAGTTGACCTCCCTCGAAGTATCACCCATATTGCTAAGTAGAATGGAGCATCTTGAATTGCGTCGATGTTTAAGTTTAAAAGAAGTGAAAATTTCCCCTCTAATGGACTATCCAAGTCAAAAGTACTTCGACAAACTTCGCCGGGTAGTGATTGGAGATTGTAGCTTGAGAGATGTGACGTGGCTCATTTATGCTCCAAAACTTGAAACTCTTGACTTACGTGACTGTGACTATTTGAGGGAAATTATAGGAGACAAATTGGGAGACGAAGCAAATATAGAAAAAATGTTCATATTCTCAAGTCTTAAGGTTCTACATTTGGTTGCATTGCCACTCCTACTTAAAATATGCTGGCATGTCTTACCCTTTCCTTCGCTCAGAAAGATTGAGGTACTGGGATGTCATAATCTATCGGAGCTGCCATTTGATTGCAACAGCGCAAAGAACTGTCTAATTCACGGAGATGAATGGTGGTGGAATAGGTTGCATTGGAAGGATGAAGCAGTTAAGCAAGTTTTTAGTTCAAAAATCGTCCATCATGCCTGGTAAGTCACTAAGAGCTTCAAATTCAGCTCCTTAGCTTAAATTGGTTGTGCTCTTTTAGTTCTAAACCATATGCTGTCAGTTCAAAATTGTTTGTGAAAGTAGGGTTTATGAATTGACAATTTCGTATTTTCTTAAAATTAAATGATCTGTTTGAATCAAATTGATGCTTCAACTAAGTAGTTGAGACTTGAGACATGTCACTAATCTCAATATTGATTTTGGAAGGATTTTGATTAGTTTAAGATTGGTGATCGTTGGTACTAATTAAGGTTATGCCATTTTGGGGGTTTCATTGTTTCAATGCTTTTCTTATGAAATTGAGGATGAAGTTTAAGTAAGTCCCTAATTACTGGTTGGGACCATTAATAATAATTGGACCAGGTGAAGGAAACTTGTGATTTATTCAACTTGGGACATACCATTGTTGTTTTTCTCAAATTGTGCCATACATACATGTCCCTTAAGGCCACCTGGGCGGTGAGTTATTTAATGTTCAGTGAACTTAGAGAACATGCCTTAAGTTCTGAGTTCTCAAATTTCATCTACACTATCGATCCAATATTAAATTTTTTGTATCATCCAATATGGGTAATTGAGGCCCTCAATTGAAGATGTGGCTCTTCTTTTGCTTTAAATTTTTTTAATTCAATAGTTGTAACAACGAAAAATGAAAGAAATTGATACATTTTTATCCCAATTTCAAATATCAAATTTAATAAAAATAATTATGTAATTATATGAAAATGAAGGTTGTTATTATTATTACTAGTGTATAACTCGTACATATGCACTATACAATTTTAAAAAATTACAATTACACACATATATGGATTCAAATTATATATTCTCTCTCTCTTATTTATTTTTTTATTTTAATTTCTTTTGAATATACACATGAGTTTACTCTTTCTTTCTTTTTTTTCTTTTTTTGTTTATTGATTTTTTGATGATTTATTTATATTAGACCCTTCGTCTTTTGCATCTCATTAACTTATCTAGAACAAAATTATTTTTTTTAAAATTAATTAAATAGGACACGTGGCGCAAAATTAGACAACAATTAGAATCCAATTTAAAACCTAATTAAATTTTCTCTTAGTTTTACCTATTAATATATATGAAGAGATTTTTTTTTTTTTTTTTTGGGTATAAAATGGATCCTTACATATGGATTTACCTTTGTTGTTTAATGGGATTTATTTTTAGTGTAATCAGAGAATGACTTGAGATACTATTGATTAAGTTTTAAAATGGAATTTTGTTAACAAAATAGCATTCACTACAAAAAAATGGTTCTAAGGCCACGTTTTAAAAACGCGGCCATAGGGCAAAAAAACGTGGCTATAGCCCGATTTGGCCTATAGCCGCGTTTTTTAGGCCGCATTTCTTAAAGCAACCTAAAACCTGCGACTATAGGACTGATCTGTCTATGGTCGCACTTTTTAAACGCGGCCCAAGACCAGGTCCTATAGCCCCGCTTAAAACGCAGCCTAAGGTGAGTACTGTAGCCACGTTTAAAACGCAGCTTCAGACCTATTCCTTACGCCGCATTTTAAACGTGGCCTTACCTTTAGGCCTAGGGCCACGTTTAAACCGCGGCCTAATGTATCGGTCTTAGGCCGCGTTTTGAACGCGGCCACAGTGCTAACCTTAGGCCACATTTTAAACGCGGCCTAAGACCAAAACCTTAGGCCGCGTTTATAAGTGCGGCCATAGCTCCCTGGTCGACAGCCTGAAAGTTAGCTATTTTAGCCACATTTAAAACGCGGCTATAGTTTTTTTTTTTTTTTTTTTTTCTTCCCTTTCTAGGCCAGAAAACCTGTCACAATTTCAATCAATACAGCAACAAAACCTGTCACACACACAAAACTCCAACCTGTTGCATGCAACAAAATAACAAACGGCAATTTCAAAGAAATATCAAGCTAGAATTTTCTCAAACTTGTCACAATTTCAATCAATATCTTTAACAAATATGGGAAAATTATCAATGGTTGAGGAATATACAGCAACAAAATGGAGGAAAAAGTTTAAAGTTCATTTGACACAAAAAAGATGCAGCGAGCATCACACATGCGGCTACTCTAACTTCCTATGGCTATCTCGGATGCTTCTTGGGGTGCCTTGTCTACAAGTGGGGCATCGGTTTTGTATCCTTGATTTATAGGTAGATCACAGCCAATGTCCATAATGGCACTGCAATAATATAATAAAAGCAGTCAGCTATTTCGAGCCAAGCAGTCATCATAAGTTACTTCATATAAAGAAAACAACTTTTCAGCAGCTAGAGACGCTCTTAAAAACAAGATTAGTGAAGTTATACAACTTTTCAACACTACGAATACCCATTTCATGTTTCTTCCTAAACAACTAAGCATACTCGTATTTTTTTTTTTTTAATAATTCTAACCAACTACCTAACAAACTCGTCAAATATTTTGCATACTAAAACTAAATCAAACTTCATTAACAAAACCAAACTATAGCAAAAAAAAAGTTTCCACAGGCCAATATATATAGCAACATGATAGTAAAGTTTGTTTGTTTTTAGAACGTGACTAAAGCTAGGAAACATGCTCTTCTAACCCATGACAATATCATACACTCAAAAGAAGTATAAATGGACATACCTGCAACTTCTCAAGGTATTGAGGCTGACCATGTCCTTTCTTAATGGTCCCCGTGCGCTCCAAAATAATATGTCAGCAAGCATAATGGAAAAATGCCTATCCAACAAAAGTACACAAATGTGGAACCATAAATAAGTACTTAAAATATTGATCAGGTAAATGTGTTGTATGTTCACAAAAAACATTGTCCAAATAAACTTCATGTGTACAATATTTCTTCTGATACAGCCAAAAAGTAATACAACATACACTCTTCAAAATATCCACAAAGAGTCCTCACTATGATGTGGCGCTATCCTGAGTATATTATACACATCATATTAGTAGCACATAACAATGCATTGCAATAAACACGGAACTTTCAATAAATTAAAGGCAACATTTTTAGTACCTGGAAAATTTGTGAAACAGGTGTAAATGGCCCGAATCCTTGTAACATGGCTTTCACGCCCGACATCATTTCATCCACTTGCCGCTTTGATTCCGCCATTTGCTGCTTTGCTTCGGCCATTTGCTGCTCATGTCGTGCATCTGATTGCCGATTTGCTTCGGCCAGTGCTTCGGCGATTTCTTCCTTATGCTGTGCATGCAATGCGGCGATGTGCTCCTGATGCCTCTGCTCTGACTGGGCAAGTTGGTCCCTCATCGAATTTTCCAATTCAATCATCCGATGGGCTGTTTCGCTGGACGACGGCCCGGTCAAACATGGAAGGTTGGACCCACTTCTTCCTGTTGGGGTTGGCCCAAAACCGACCCCACGTACACGTCCACAACGTTCTTTGCCCATCACTTGAGCAAACGCATCATTTGTGGACCATAGGATTCCTTCGTGACGCTCTCCTTGAAGTGAGCCCCCGTTGTTTAAAATTTCATTCATTTTATCCTGCTTTCACACAAGAACCAAATAACATATTATTTGCTATAAACATTTCACGCATAAAATACAAAAGATATATTAAGCAACGATATAGGGCTTACAATCTTATCTTTCACTTCAGCACTAACAGGATGCCCAGCTTTTGTGCAGTATACTTTCGCGAAAATAGCTGCACGCTCCACTGCTTGTCCACTATCTTTTGCCTACATCATATTCAACAGACTCATTGCAATAGTGAAAATTTATGTTGGTGATATGAAGCGACAATCGACAACCAAACATAGCAACTGAAATTTTGGGACATAACATGCATAAATAAATGTAAAACAAATTCCTAAAAAATGTAGCTTATTACGTTGAAAAAAACTACTAAGTTGTTTTCATTTTGGGACATAACATGCATACATAAATGTAAAACAAATTCCTAAAAAATGTAGCTTATTACGTTGAAAAAAACTACTAAGTTGTTTTCTTCATGCTAGAATGCTTTGTATCAAGCGGTTTTTGGTCCCAACATTCGCCTATGTCCATCGCAGTTAGTTGTGATAGTGGCTGAAATAGTCCCTACCTAGCCCCATCCCAAAGTTCTATATATTGGCTAGCTACTACCCAACCCAATTGACTTCACTCAACTTCCTCACATTTCCTCTCTCTCACTTGTCTTTGTTGTCACAATGTCAATTTTTATTGTAATCATCATCTTGAGAAAGCTGTCACACCATCAAAACTATGAACAAAAAAATGAAGAAACATGAAATGTTCCTCTCAATAAAAATTCTTCAACTGAATCATTTTTTTTCGATTTTTTTGTCCCTATATAGCTAACGCATATTGTACACAACTATCTCCAACCAATTTCTCTACTCCATTATTTTGACATTGATTTCTCTTTTTAATTTTCACTAGCTGCCTTTTTTTTTTTTTTTTTTGGGATCACTACCTGCCCTTTGATTAAATAAAATAGCCATTTCTTAGGCCACGTTTGAAAAAGTGTGGCCATAGGACCCTTGTTGTCAGCTTCAAGACATATTTTAGCCGCGTTTAAAACGTGGCAATAGGCCACAACTATAGCCGCGTTTCTTAAATGTGGCTATATCTGTCACCTATAGCCTCGGTTTAAACGCGGCTACAACCCCCTGAATATTCATGTCAATTGTATTGGAGCTGTCCACTTTCAACCGCATTTCTAATTTCCACAGAGAAGGTAACAAAGGAAAGCAAATTCAAACAACAACCAATTGCTATATACTAAACCAAACTCTTGCTAACAAAGTGGCAAACATAATTCTTAATGAAATCAGTAATGAAGAACAGGAAACATCACAAGAAATGTCTATTAACAGTCATAAACATGCAAAAAAGCCAAGTCCACAACGTTACCCCAACACTAATTGACACAAAATGCTCAGATTCATCAGTAAACTAATTTCTTCAAACTCTTCAGATTCATCACACAAAATAATTGTTACCCTACTCTATGTTTGGCTTAATTTAGTACTCAATTACTTTACTATAACACTCGTAGTATATAGCTATAGCTAGGCCGTGGTATTTTGCAAAAGTCATAAAGCCTTAGGCGTTTTAATCAATTTTGCTCTTCTTGTTCTTCTTTTTTATGTGTGATTAGCTTATAATAATGCCAATAATGGTGTTATGAAATTGAAGACAGCTAATATTCAGACCAAATTTTTCTTTGCCTTTCACCGTGTCATGTTTTCCATAAACTTATAAGCTGAACCACCCTAAAAGAGAAGCTAAAGTTTTGATAATACTAAAAAAATTTCTCTAGCTTTTTCATGTTTGCTAGGCTTCATTATTTGATGGATATATAAAAACTTCCATGTTCACAAAAACATATAAAACATCTCATTATAGCTCAGAATGTGAACGTTTACACACTCACATGAAAAAAAAATGTGACTTCAAGAAGAAGAGAAGTTGGAATTCAAAAAGAACTTAATATTAATAACTCCCTCAATTTAACCTAACAATATGTGCGGAAAATGCATAAATGAAGTTAATATTGATTTTTTATGAGACAAGAAGTTTATATTATTGCAATAATGAAATTGTGGATTGCTTAGTTTGGACCCTACAACAACATTGTGCACTGCCACCATTACTGTCATCTCCATGCAAGCCATTTCCCATGCTAAACTCAGGCCGACAAAATCTTTTTTAATTTTCATGACTTCGAATCAACCATGTTCTTTATAATAAAAAAAGAAATAAAAGAAAATACCTAGAATTTATTGATACCAATATGTCACAAGTTCGATTAAAATATCATGTGTATTAAAACCTGGCTAGTTCTTGTATAATGCATTTCTTACCATATTCTCAGTAGTTTGGGCAAAACTTATAGGCCCCGACCTCGCTATGTCCTTCTGAAACTCACGACTTCTCTTGTTCTTATCAATTAATTTCTACAAACACATTCCCGCCAACAATACAAAAAAAAAAAAAAACAAATAAATCATTTAAAAAAACATACCTTCTTAATAATAAAAAAATAAAAAAAAACAAAAAAAAAAACCCATCATATACCAAATTACCACTAAAAGATAATAGAGCAAGAAAACAATGACACCTTCGTTTTAGAATCAAACCAGTAGTCAACTAGCACCTCGTACTCCTGCTTGTCAGCCCATGCTGGTTTGGCCAAAATGACAGCTTCTTTCGACGCATCTTTTGGGTAGCATTTTTTTTTTAACTTGGTCCTTCGGTTCCTCCTCAGTTCCCCCAGTAAGCGCATTGCCCAGCGCATTTGATTAGGTGGTTTGATAATTACGGGGTCAAAGATTTACTTTTTCTGAAATGCAAAAATTGAGTTAGCATAGTGCAATAGTCCACCCTACTGAAAATGTTATTTGATACTAACAATTAAAAGTAGCTTAATAAGTTACTACCTCTATCTCTATCCAGGCATTTTCTTTGACGTTATTAGGGACATGCGCCCAATTAACTGGCACAAGTGGGCAATAGGTGTGGCTGAGGCAAAAAGTGCCCAACCACCTTTTGAATGTTTGTCTGCTCTCTCCAATCGGTTGGCCGCTCCCATTTAACGCACATGTAATTTTTTTGTTCGCTGGAAGAGTCCATATTCGGTGCATTAGCGTTATCCCACGCTTTTTATTTAAATTACTGGACTCTGGGGTTTCCCGAACCGAATCTTCTGCACACCCATTACTAGATACTAGGGTTTCTTGGACCAAAGCTCCTGCATATAGTAAACCACTATTAGTAATGAAATTTCAAAGTTCATAACAAGAGAAAAGTTACAGTATATAGCTCAAGTGCTCAACTAACATGATATATGTGATCTTTGTGTATAGATATACATTTTGATAATTGGTTTTGTGATTAGCTTATTTTTCCCATTCGTGTTGTTAATTTACTTATTACGCAGGACAATAAGAACAGATTAATGCAACATTCTCAAACGAGAAACTTATTGTGTCCTTTGGAAATTAACTCTCAGCTGAATAGAATCAATATTAGAATGAATATATATCTGAATATATATATATATAATTTGATTGAAGCCATGTAAATTTCTCAATCACTAATCTAATGTACATATTCAAAACAAAATCACATTTACGCTTTTGCACTTAATTTTCAGTCAATCACGGAATTGTTACTCTGTAGTTGTTAAAACTACGGCATGTTATTAAGCTTTAATACCTTAGATAAACAAGTTTAGCTTCTCCAACAGCCCACAGGTTGGCTTCGCATGTGTTAGCATAAAGAGACCATCATGTAGGAAGGTCAATGTTGGTGTAAGTTGGAATGTTGGTGTAAGTTGGTGTGTTGGTGATTTTACTACTTGTACTAAAAAAGAAATTGTACAATTGCCTTTTGAAGTGGTCATCGGCAAGTTTAACAATAAGTGAATTCACTCGTTCATATTTTCATAAATTTAAAAGAAGTAATGGGCAGCCTATCTTTCTTATGTCAAAAAACATAATAAAAAAGTATGTTTAAAAGCATGTTTAGACCGATTTTAAAATCAGTCTAATAAGATAAAAGGAGAATAGTATCTCTTTTCTTTTCTTTATTTTCTTTTTCTGAAAATGAGGGAGATTAGATTCTCTATAATTAGCTAAGAAAAATTGAAGTTACTCATGAGTGAAGGTTGGACACACATAAGTTATTTTTAAATTGACCTCTTTTTCATATTATTTCTTCTATGGCTACAACTAAAATTCATCAGTTATGAAAATATGGTAAGACTTTGTCGTACCATAGAAATGAAATGCATTACATGCTATCCTTAGCCCAAATATGTTGATCATTTTCCACAGATGAAACTCTATTAAAGTTTCAAGTGGGTCACAAAAATCTAGAATTTAAAGCCTACTTTCATATATACAATGGTTTGGTTAATATACAAATTACATCATCTAATTTTCTCATAAATTCAATTTAGTCTTCTAACCTCAACGGTCTTTTTAAGTGAATACGATAACTTTTACGTTTATTCAATGTAATTCTTATGTTAAGTTTGCCATAATCACATGGTATCATTAGGTGTCCTTAAAGAGTATTATTTTGAAAATGCAAAGCTACCAATCTTTACTTTCTTTTTCAGACACTTGACGACTAATTCTGTAATGAGAAGTGGACGAACATGACCACACTTAAAGAAATGGAAAACTAAGCATCTAGTATTTATTCTCAAACTCTTCAAGACATGTGAACTACCTGGAGAAGGCGGTTGTGTCTCATCATCATCTCCTCCCTCCTCTCTTGCTTTCTCAGCCGCAAAGGCGGCCCTTAGCTCCTCCTGCACGCAGTCTCGTGAGCGTGACGATCCTTGGCCAACTTCCACAACTGTCAATGGATGTTCCCCTTCCATTACTGTACCAAACAACCAGAAAATTAGTTAAAACAGTAATAAATATCAAACGTTACATAGAAAGACATGTAAACTACCTGTGGGTTGTGTCCCAGCATCCCTAGTATGGGCGACTTCCAGCCCCTCCCCCCTCTGTCGTGAACGTGAAGGTCCTTCGCCAACTTCTACAATTGGCAATCAACGTTTCTTTCCCATTCCTGCGTCCAACAACTTTACAAAACAAAGAAAATGTTAATTATAGACAACAGTCAATTGCATAAAATGTATTATGGGAAAAAGACAAAGTAAAATAACTCATTTTAATATCTAACAATATATACAGGCATATTTCCAAGTTTAAGAGCTTCTCTTTGCCAACCACTACAACCACGACAAAATGAAACCCTAACACCACACGAACATATATCCAAGTTCATAAGAAATGAATTTCAAATCCAATAGCGAAGAGGGGAAGGAATTGGACGCATAATAAGTACAAATTAAAGGAATTAACAATATTAAGAGGAATTAACAAATTCATCAAATACAACACAGAGGAATGGCTTTAATTCATGAATGGATACGTTTTCATTAACAACTGTAACATCCAAATGCATAATACACCTCTAAACTATTACACTACTCATCCTCGATGTACTCGTCCTCGTTGTCATCTTCAGTGTCAGACTCATCGTCAATAAACTCACAATCGTCTAAGTTGTTTACTCCATGACGATCTCTTTCAGCAATGATAGAGGCATCAATTGTCATTCCCTCTAGATCATCCCGAGCCCAACGAAGGTTGTTACTCACAACCTCATTAGTACTTATATTGTACGGAACATTCTCAGAGAAACTATATACGTCATCCTCGTCATGTTAGGGACCAATACCGGCATCGAACACATCCCTAGCTTTAGTTTTGACAACAACATACCAATCTTTCTGCATTTTATCTTCCACATAAAAAACTTGTGTAGCTTGAGATGCCAAGACGTATGGTTCATCTATCATTTCATCCCCACCATGTATGAAGTGTGTAAAGTTCACCATAGGAAACCCAAATTCATTAGTCCTATATCCTCTCTTATGTTCGTCATGAACCCATTTACACTTGAATAACACATGTTTGATATTGTCAAAATAATTCAACTCGATTATATCAGTTAAAACACCATAGAACGTAATGCCACCACCAGTAGTGACACTAACTCCACTATTCAGCATTTTCTTATTTGCCTCATCATTTACACTCCTAAATTTTAAGCCATTTATGACATAATGCTTGAACCACTTTACATAAATATATGGCCATTTGGACAATGCAACAAGGGTATCACTAACTCCATCCCTTTCCTTATCAGCACCAGTGAGGGACATCACCTAACATCAGCTGGCCCAAAAAAAAATAATTAATATCAGTACAAGTAATCATAGTTGATACAATGTTACAAGTTTAATAAGTTGAAAATGTCATACGTACGTGACTCCTAAACCAAGTACAGAACTTCTCCATGTGGTGCTTATATATAATGGCCTTGGAAACGTTACGATTCTGGCCTTTTCGGAGTTCATCCTCTATCAATCTATTATGCATCCTGTGCAGGCAATTGTATTAGGGTTAATAGACCTAACGTACATTGGATTGACGTGAAATCATATTTGTATACGTAATACTTACTCACGAAAGCAATTGATGTTTTCGAAATTGAATAAAACATAGCGATGGGCTTAGGTCCACTCTCTATTGTTTAGTGTCACGATCGAAACCACCCATGTTGACTCCTCAATCGTCCTGGTGGGTCGATTGAATATAGTTTCAACTCCTTCCATATACCGTGAGCAAAATGTTAAGCACTCCTCTACTATGTATCCTTCAGCAATAGACCCTTCTAGAGCAGCTTTATTTCGTACGTAAGACTTAAGGCGTGAGAGGTACCTATAAAGGAATGATAAGATTAATGATTGGCAATGGTAATTCGAACGCATTTTATATGAAACTAAAAGTTGGTCAATAATATTACACACATCTTACCTCTCAATGGGATACATCCAATGGTAGTGCATTGGACCACCAATCTTAGCTTCAGCAGCTAAGTGCGTGATTAAATGTACCATCACTGTAAAGAAGGATGGAGGAAATATCTTTTCCAATTCACACAATGTCACTGCAATGTCTGCCTCAACAGTCACAATATATGAAACTGTAAGGGTTTTGGAACAAATTTCTCTAAAGAAGCAAGCTAACTTTATCAAAGGCCTAGTAACATGAGATGGCAAAGACCCACATAATGCTATGGGAAAAAGCTGCTGCATCAAGATGTGATTATCATGACTCTTCAAACCAGAAATCTTACATTCTTTCATATTCACACGGCGTGAGATATTAGAAGTGTACCCACCAGGCACTGTTACGTCCTTCAAAACTTGTAAGAAACCATCTCTCTCCGATAAAGTCATATGAAAACATGTGGCCGGTATGATATACTTATCATCACTTTTTCGTTGTAGGTGGAGTTCACTCCTTATCCCCATCTCCGCCAAGTCAAGGCGTGCCTTGTAATTATCCTTTGTTTGGTCCTTCACGTTCAACAGTGTGTTTAGTATATTGTCCATCACATTCTTCTCTATATGCATCACATCAAGATTGTGTCGCAACTTATGATCCTCCCAATAAGGCAAGGTGAAAAATATGCTCCTTTTCTTCCAACCAATCTGGTCTGCCTCCCTTCTCTT
Source organism: Notholithocarpus densiflorus (assembly GCA_030021035.2). Taxonomy (NCBI): domain Eukaryota; kingdom Viridiplantae; phylum Streptophyta; class Magnoliopsida; order Fagales; family Fagaceae; genus Notholithocarpus; species Notholithocarpus densiflorus. Next base: position 92,822 of record JARYZH020000524.1, read on the forward strand.
TCTTTTATTGTAAGCAACTTGACATTTCCTTCCCAGACAACGTCCAAGTAAATGTTCAATTCCTACAATAATTTCTGATGTGACTGGTGGTTCAAGAGCCAATCGCGTATCATTAGATCCATCAAATAACATACCTTCTTTCCGAAAATGGTGGTCAACATCCAACCATCGCCGATGTCCCATGTAACAAAATTTGTGGCCATTTATCAAATATAGAGAATCGGTTTCCACGGCACAAGAAGGACACGCCAACTCACCTTTTGTACTCCAACCCGACAAATCTGCGTATGCAGGAAAATCATTTATGGTCCACATCAATGCTGCACGTAATTGGAATACTTCTTTTGAAGATGCATCGTACGCTTGTACTCCAACATCCCATAACTCCCTTAGTTCTTCTACTAACGGTTCCAAGTACACATCTATAGCAATCCCTGGCGAGGTAGGACCATAGATAACTAATGATAGAATCATAGATGACCGTTTCATGCACAGCCAAGGTGGGAGATTGTAGGGGACCAACATGACAGGCCACGTACTGTGACTGGTACTCATAATTCCGAAGGGGTTGAACCCATCCGCAGCTAATCCAAGTCTGACATTACGAGGGTCAGATGAGAACTCTGAATGCTTACTGTCAAACATTTTCCAAGCACCTGAGTCAGCAGGATGCCGCATTACCCCATCATCAGTACGACCATTAACATGCCATTTCATAGAACTAGCCAGATCGGGTGAAAGAAATAGTCGCTGCAATCTTGGCTTTAAAGGGAACCACCGTAAGATCTTCGCAGCGTTCTTCTTCCCCTTATTGGATGAAGCATGCTTACTAGCAACAGATGCCTCATTTGTTTTCCACCTTGAAGCTTTACAACAAGGACACGCCTCAAGGTTAACATTTTGCTTCCAAAACAGCATACAATCATTGGGACAAGCATGGATCTTCTCATAACCCAAACCCAAATCTTGGACTATCTTCTTAGCCTCATAATGGTCCTTTGGCAACTTTGCGTCTGAAGGAAGCATATCTCTCAGGACTTGAAGCAACAGAGTAAATGACTTATTCGTCCAACCACACAGAGTCTTCAACTGGAACAACACGACAATGGCTGAGAAAATGCTAAATTTTGTACAACCTTCATATAAAGGTTTGTCTACATCATCTATCATCTTGTAAAACTTCTTGGCATCATCATTCGGACCTTCAGTCGGATGTTGCGTAGTTGGACCTTCTTCCATTGGTTAGGGTGCCATTTCATGCGGGGGGCACAAATCGTGCAACATCCCACAAAAATCACCATATAGATTTTGGGTTTCTTGCACATGAGAGCTCCCACATTCGGTAGCTGGCGTGGCAGCCGCCGATTCCCCATGAAATTTCCAAACTTTGTAAGTTTTAAGCATCCCCGAAACCCAACAATGATCATGTGCCACATTTAGTGGTTGTAAAAGCAAATTCACACATCTCACACAAGGACATAAGATCTTCCCATCACGCGCGGATGGAGAGGCAAATTCCACGAAATGGTTTACACCTTCAAAATATTCCCTTGAACCCCTCCTCTTGTCCATCCAACTTTTATCCATTGCGATACAATATTTACGGATTTTTACCTACACCAAAATTTGTTACTACAAAGGTAATAATTATTATAATTACATTCATTTGTCATTTGTTAAGAACAGACCTACCCAAGTATGCGGCTATTTTCTTAGAACATATAACACTTGTCCTAGACTAACTCAATGCCATAAGTTGTAAAACTAGTTAAGCATAAGTGGTTTAAATATATGAAAACAAATACTCATTATTAAGGTAATTGTAATAATTATTAAATCCGTAATAATTATTAAGTTCGTAATACCATTATGCTCAATTACTTGGGTCATTGGTCAAAAGTGAGTTCAAAAAGTTTGGTTGACAATTTAATTCGTAATGCAATGTTGTTTGAAAATGTGTCGAGTAACGTTAATCGGCACATTTTCAAGAGTGTGATGTTGGTTTCATACCAAACATGTGCTTCAAAATGACCTATATGAACGTAATCCATCTACAATGCCTAAATAAAGGACTCATTTTGTTTGCTTTCTGTTTTACACAGTGTCATCGCAGAAGTAAATAATGCAATGACACCCAATAAATGACAAAAAGTTGGCAGGTTTTGAAAAGGAAAGTAAAATCATAGGGAACACAATAACCATTATAATCACATGGCAACAACTCAAACATATTCAAAATCTACACATTAGCTTAGATGACAACTATCATCGAGGTCGTTGGGACATAGAAATCTACTGAAAAATCATGGCATTATAGGCCCTTTATAATACCAACTACTCAAGTAATTTAACTAAATCCATTGTGATACATCTATGGGTTTGGACACTCTGATAGCATGAATAAGATAAATTATGAAGGCATAGTTACATTGAACTGAATTATCTTTACAAAAAATAACATTATTTTCTTATTTATTCGTCAATGCAAAAATGTGTTTAATTATCTTGATAATCTAATGCATTGCACAAGAAATTGTACTTAGGTTTTGTCCAAAAAATAATACTACTATGCATATGCATGACCAACTCTAGGTATAGACCTAAATCTCCCTTGCTTCAAAAATTTGAAAAGGGTCCTATAGGTTATCTAGGCGGGGCTGGCTAACAGGGGCCAAGGTTTTGGGAGGGAGGGTCCCAACTATTAAAAACATAAAATATACCTAGTAAAAATAAAATATTGGGCCAGGGGGGGGGGGGGCCGAGCCCCCTACTAGGTCCGTCCCTGACAGAAAATCATGTACTTTAACAACAAAAGACAACTAAATATCCAGAGAAAATTCAGGACTCCTAAACAAAATAAAAACCATTCCATCAGCATACATTTAGTGACATGAAGTTGCAAAAAATTTCTCTTTGTACGGAAAATAAGCGTAAATTATGGTTCAGCTTCAACCTGCTAGCAAATGTCAGTTTTTGATGCCCAATCTGGATGAAATTTTCACACGGCTTGTTTACTGTTTGCACCTGAAATTAAGAAATAATTCATATTAAAGAACATGAAAAGTTTTATATAATAAGTTGTAGATGTGACATATATAATGAGAATTAAACCAAACTCAAACCCATACATTGGATGACACTAGACAAAAAGACAACTTAAATACAAGCATTCTCCCAATATTGAATTCAAACAAATAATTATATTAAATTTAATTATTCTTGTAAAAGATCACATTATTTATATTGTATTACTTAATGCATCTATGTATTTCAATTTAATTGGGAAATATAATGTGTTGTACCTAATTCAAAGTCTTCACCAAATTGAACGTGACGATTACAATTTACGGATTGAAATGAAAACAAAAAAAGAAAACTTAAGATTTAGGCTATACTTCAAAAAATTCTTAGTCGATTGAATATTAGCAAACATTCAAGATGACATGAGACGCACTTAGCAATGGGCAGCCTAGCAGTAGAAATGGCCAAGGGTACACACTACTCAGTTTCTTGTCATGATCACAATCCAACTAACATGATTTCCTAGAAAGGGGCTTTGCATGGGCTTAGAGAGAGGGTTGAGACTAAGTACAAAATATATTTTCCTATGCGAATGGAAGACTATTTACCTTACTTGAATGATTAGCTTGTTGATGCAATTAATATTGGTGTTGAGCAGCTTCTTTTTAAATAATAAAAGGATGCTTGGCCCTTACTTGGTTTCAAGGTCTTTTATTATTTGCGCTTTTTCTCATCCCGGTCAAAAACAAATTTGAAGTAAATGGCTATCCTTAAATGTATTTGATAGTCACATATTAGCTTTTCATTACTATCAAAAAAATAAATAAGACTTTGATATATACATAAAATGTCATGATCTTTGCCATGACATTAAAAATTACCTAGTTGGTTATTTATTTATTATTATTATTTGTTTGGATGATTATTGTTGTATTCATTTATAGAGGAATTGGGAACTTTTGGATAGTTATCTCATGCGCAAGTCAAGCGTGAGACTAGCTATTAGCTAACCTCCAAGATAAACATTTCATATGCCCCCCAATGAAAAGGGAGGTCAGTAGTATATAAAGGTGGGTAAGTTAGGCTTAGGTTCTCCTGAAGTTCTAGGTCTACACTAGTGAAGGCCAAAATACTAAAAGCTCAAAACTGAAGGTAGGCTTCACTAAATTTGGATATCAGAAAATGAAAAATTCGGCCTGTGGGCTTTGGCTGGCCCAATAGAAAACTTGTTGAAACTCTTTGCCGTCTACAATATTAGCCTAATACTATTCTGTCTCTTTTCTACTTGGACTTGGCATCCCATACGTGTAACAAAGTTTGTAAATTACATTCCATAACCCAATTGACTATTAAAAATAATAAACGTCAATAATATGCTCATGTTACTTGCATGAGTTAAATTACAAAATTTGTTACAAGTGATATCATAATTGTGAATTTTAGTAGAGTGGGTTACTTTTCAATACCTCAATTTTAAAAGGATTTTCTACCATGGGGTGCAGTACCTTTTTCTTTGGTTGAGAAGTTACAGTACCCCAAATTTAAAGTGAACTTCTACGAATAATAATTAATCCAAATTATTATTATGATCCAATCTTTACTTTCTAAACATACAAAACAGTTCTAGAATGGAAGAAGATTTCCTGGAATCTAGCTTGAAGGAATACCTTTCAACCATTAAATTAGATGACCATTCATGTATTAATTATTGTTAATTTAAGTTATTTACTCTCAATATAGTACTGTATTTGTTCAAAAAATTTACTCTCGATATGGTAATGAATACAATAAGCATTAGACAATAGTTTATTTCGTTTTTTGTTTAATGTATTTTTGTTGAAAAATCACACAAAATATACATATATTTAAAAATATTGTAATTCCAACAATTACGTGTTTAAGACACATTATGAAGAAAAAAAACCAAATTCCTAAAAAAGAAGACACATTCTTTAACATTTTGAATTAAATAAAAACAACATCAATATTTCCATATCAACATATATATACTACTATTTAACAAGCTGCACCTGTTTGGACCGGATTTTTTTTTATTCCAAAATACCCCTATTTCCCTAGATTTAAGTAGGAACAAAACTAAATGATAATTTAGTAAAACTATATAATTTAACTCTTGCAAAAACATTGCTTATAAAATAGGACCACTCCCTCTTGGTTTTCAAATTCAAACTAAACTTCAATTTTTTTTCCTTTTTTACAATTGTTTAAAAAAAATTCCTAAATTGTAGGATTTTTGAATCCTATGCTATGATAGACTACTAACTAACACGGTTTTTCAATTTTTTTTTTTTAAACACACGTTTTAGGTGTCCCACCCCCACTAAAAGTTAGCCTATTAGTTTGGTTTTTATTTATTTATTTATTTATTTTTATGTTTATTTATTTTTTGAGGAGCTGCCTATTAGTATTTAGAAGCAATTATCTCCATAATTTAATAAAGAAAAGAAGAAGAAGGAAAACCCACGTTTTGGGTTTTTTTCCTAAAAGTTATCCTATTATTTAGAAGTAGTTTTCTCCATTTGGTTATTATTTTATGTTTAAAGATAACTTCCCCCAAATAACATTTTTCCTTTTCAAATATCATTTACAGCTTCCCTATGATCAATTTCTTTTTCTTTTTTTCAAATTGTTGCAAATCCGTATAATGTCTATGTCTCTTCTCTCTATATCTCTATATATTAAGAGAAATTAGAAAGTTAGTTACCCTTTAACTATAATGTCTAAAATACCCCTAAAATTTATTAAGCACTACTCTAAACAAAAAATAACTAAGTGCGTAAAAGTAAATAATACAACATATATATAACAAACATTTTATTTAAACTCAAATGCAAATATCTAACACTTGAATTCCACTCCCCACGTTTTACTCCTAAAAAACCTCTTTAACTTCTTAAGAAAAACTGTTATTAACTTCTTTTATATATTTCGATTTTTATTCCCAACTAATCACACAAGTTAGCCAACCGAGCAAGTGGCCAAACTCCGCAAATGGGTGTTCTCCCACACTTAGGATCTTGATTAGAGAGGAAACTGTATTCTTAACAATTATAGTTTGGAAACCAAGGACAGCCGCGAACTCGGTACACTGCTTGGGCACTTATCTCTTCCATAATTGAGTCAATAAAGATTGAATATCAAAACCTACCTACTTACAGTTTTCGTTGTTGTGCGATTTGTTTAGCCAGTTATTGGTTTTGCTGAATGAGCATATGTGGCCATGTGGGTTACTATGCCCAACTTGAACCATTATTTTTTTTTTTTATCTCATTATCTGACCAAATGCTTAATAGTAGTTAAATTTCAGAATGGCGATTTTCATATGTAGATTTTCATATGTAGGTTTTTTTGCTTATTAGTATAACAACAATATTATTAGACTACTACATGTATAGACAACCATTTTTAATATAAAGGTTATCTATACATGTAGTAATCCAATAATATTATTGTTGTTATTGGTGCTACCTAGTAATATGCCCAGTGCACTAATGCATTGGACATAAACTATGTCCTTAATATAATATAATTAACAAGAAGGGGGAAAAATAACCTTCTCTAATCTCCCTCTCCCTACAATATTGAACACAATGGCGGTTGGGGAGATAACACATTGGAGATACTCTAATTAAATAATTAATATAATATATATGACACCACTTAACCAAAAAACTTAAATTAATAGGTTTGAGTTTAATAATGTTATATTAACAACTCAATATTCTCATTATTATTCAATGTGTGAGATTTTACTGACGCGTATATATTAAACAATAACAATGTCAAATATTTTAATTATCTAAAATATGCCTTTGATCGAGTTTAAAAAAAAAAAAAACACTTCATTATAAGGAAGAATCTTGTTTTAATTAGAAAATGATCTTCTCTATTTCATCCATTTCATGGTTGATTAAGATTTGTTTTCAAGATCTAACGGTCTATAATTTGTCACTTCATATAAAATTTTGAATAACATGACAATTTTTTTATTTAATAGTTACAACAATAGGTGATTTTCTCAAGCATATCTAAAATTGTCTAATATATGCTCTCAACCTTTTCCTTTTCTTTTTTTATTTATTTTAAAATGTTCTAAAAAGGAATACAATTACACTAGAACATATTTTTTTCTTTGACTTTACTACACTTTCTCAACAATGAAACAGAAAATTGATGCACACACTTCAAACAACAGGATATAACAATCATAATAACAACAATATTTCAAAAAAGAGAGAAACTTTCTAGTTTCTACAAAGCATCTATACACTGAAATTCAAAAAATTTATACAAAAGCATCACAAGAATAATGCTATTAGAATAATGCTATTAGAGAGGTAGAACAAAGCACTAAGACAGCTATAAGGAAAAAAATTAAAAAATTAAAAATTAAAAAAAAAAAAAACATCCATTTTTTATACCCTCCTTTTTACTAAACAACAACAACAGTCAACAGGGAATAGAGACAACAATGACCACACCTCTCTCCTCAAATATAAGGTCCACAAAAGAGGATAATTAACCTTCCAACTAACATAGAAGAAATAAAAGAGGATAATTAACTTTTCAACTAACATAGAAGAAATACAATCTTTCATCATTTTGAATGTATCATTATTCAAGGTGTGACCCAACGTTTTTTTACTTCTCCTTTGAGTGCACTATGTACAGCTCAATCAATCCCTGGTACCCTATATTTTAAAATTTGATTTAAGACCTCTTCGATGGCATTCATTTGCCTTGTCGGTTTGTAATTTAAGCCTTCCTTCTCACCATCTTTGATTAATTTATTAAAATACCTAAAACAAACCCACTGGCACGTTATATTGCCTATTCAACTTAGAAAGTAGGTCCCTTTTCGCTTTCCTCTTAATTGTCCTTCATGTATGACTATGCCCTTTTCCTCTTATTCAGTTAGAGAACTTTTTCCATAATTCTTTTATATTCTTTTCCATGACCAAAATCTGATTCCAAACCTCCAAATCCCTACTAATGGGGTATTACTTGTACTCAAACCAGACACAAAAACTTCTACCACACTCAAGTATGGGTAGAAGAGCCCAAGGTTCATAGAAGACCCAACAGTAATTTTGTGCAAAAAAATCCTATGGTGAAGGCCTATTTTATATTTCATAGTTTATTTTTTAAACAAAATAAACAAATAGAAATAAGCTTACCAAACAGACTTTTAAAAGTTGAGGGGATTTGATTTGATTCTAGACCCCACAAATGAGAAGCGTCATTAAACTATTCACATTTAATTATGACTATTTTCTGATTATTTGTTGGATAATTTGGAATCCATTTATCCAACAAAACTTTTATGGATTCACCATTTCCCACTCGCCAAGAAGATCCGCTTCTCAAAATTGGCATGGCAGACATAATACTTTTCCATACAAAGGAACTATTGGGAGACATAGTTTCATCCAAGAAGTGGCATCTTGGAAAGTATCTAGCTTTGAAACATTTGAAGAAAAGGGAATTTTGATCATGCATTAATCTGCAACCTTGTTTAGCTAACATAGCATGATTAAACAACCTCAAATCCTGAAATCCCATCCCTCCATCAGCCTTTGGTTTAGTTAGACAACCCCAACTCTTCCACTGAACCTTTCTTTCATTTTCAACCTGTCCCCACCAAAATTTAGCACACAAAGCATTCAGTTCCTCACACAATTTTACCGGCAATTAGAATACCCCCATAGTATATGTAGAAATTGCTTGTACTACTGCCTTTATTAATACTTCCTTCCCTGCTCTTGATAACATCATGCCCTTCCACCTTTGTAATTTTTTCCAAACTCTATCCTTTAGATAGGAAAAAGTTTGATACTTTGCCCGTCCCACCAAAGTAGGCTGGCCCAAATACGATTCAAATCTCTCCACCACCTTCACCCCTGACATTGACACAATCTCTGCTTTTTGTTCTCCTTGTGTATTACTGTTGAAATAGACCAAAGATTTTTTTATACTTCAAAATTGAATAATGTCCTCTTATTCAATAATTAAGAGATGACATTGAGGCAGTTTTGAAGTTTGGGCATATATATTACAAAAATACAAATAACCCCAAAATTAAGGAACATGGATTTCATAACTATCTATCTAAATAGGGGGGAATTGTAAAATACAATTGGTGATCAACTCCTTTTGATCATCAGTCCATAATTTTGATCTCAAATCTCAGTCAATAATCTCTTTAAAAATCAAACGAACCTAATTTCTGATCCAACATAAATAAAAGAAGGACTCATATAATTTGATAGTTCAGCGTCTGTATACTATTAATTATTCCTTCTCCAGTTCTAAAACCCGCACACACGAGTCAACTCGCACGTGCGATCATTTCTAATTCTCGTTGAAATCTCAGACTCTCTCTCTGTAACTCTGCAACTATCACAGTTGCTCTCTCTTCAACATTCTAACTCTCTCTCTCTCTCTCTCTCTCTCTCTAAAACTTTCTCTCTCTAAAAATCTTGCTCTATTACAATACTACAAAGCTCAGAGCAATTCCCAACTAACTTTCTCTCTCTCTATGTCTGCTATAATAAGCACAAAGCAGCACATTCTAGAAGCTTCGAGAACTTTTGGCTCAGATCTTGAACTACAAGCTTTTACAGTGTGAAACCGATCCATGTAAGCAAGCTTTTCCTTTTTTTTACTTTTATTTCTTTTGTAAAGCTCTCTCAGCTTCAACACTCGCATTTCCTAACTCAGAATACGAAGAATTCTAACTTTTTCAAAGAAAATCAAAATCGTTGATTTCAAGCTTCGCATTCAATTTATAGTGTAAAGATTCAATTCTTGGATTGCGACTACTGTGTCTGTAAATAGTTAAGAGTACTTGAGAATCGGTGTGTATCTGTGTACCGTGTTTGGTTGCGGAGAAAGTGGAGAGAAAATAGAAAGAAATTGATTCTATTGTTATATAAAAAGAATTTCCGTTACGTGTATTGATTAACTGACGGTAAGTATTTTTTTTTTCTTTGTCTTTGGGCTCTGTTTGGTGGCTGAGAAAATGTAGGAAGTGAAAGGAAGCCTGAAATTTCTATTTTTGTGATTATTGTTATTACTGTTATGATAATCTTTAATCATCATAATTAATAATTCAGGACCAAAGTGTACTAAAATTAATGGAGTTTTTGTTTTCTTTCGTTTTCTGAGTGGCCAAGTGGACAGTTACATTCCAATGGTCCACATTTAATGCTACTCTTGGTGATTTTAGGCTCTGTTTGGTGGCTGAGAAAATGCAAGAAAATTATAGAACTGAAAAGTTTCACGTTTTTATGTTTAAATTATTCAATCGTAAGAAGGAAAGAAAGAAAGAAAACATAATCCAGCAATGCTATTTGGCTTATATAGAGAAATAAAACGATAAACCAACTCTTTTTATTTTTTATTATTATTTATTTTTTAACACCATTATTATCATGATTTTGAACAGGGGAATGAAATTTCTGTTTTCTTGTGCTATGTAGAATCGGATCTTCAAAGCAATATTTTTGGTGATGTAATATAGTTGACGAAACCAATGGAGGAAAGCAGCACCAGAGGGGATTTAAGGCAGTCATCATTTAAGTCAGGTGGCACTTTTAAGCCCACTCTGTCGGGAAAGTCAACTCCTCGGAATTCTCCTACATTTCGAAGACTGAACTCGAGCCGAACTCCACGAAGAGAAGGTAGAAGTGTTGGAGGTGGAATGCAGTGGTTTAGAAGCAACCGGTTGGTGTATTGGTTGCTATTGATTACTCTTTGGGCTTACCTGGGATTTTATGTTCAGTCCAGGTGGGCTCACGGTCATAACAAGGAGGAGTTTTTGGGGTTTAAAAATAAGGAAAGTAATGGGAATCCAGATACTGAGCTGAATCTCCGAAGGGATTTGATTGCAAAAGATGATGTATTTGCAGTCAATAATGGGACTATCGAAAGAGAGGCTCAAGAGGGTAAAGGGATGGGTGTAGTTTTGGCTAAAAAAGAGAATGCTGTTTCATCAAATAGGAAATTAAAATCAAGGAAGAGAAGTAAAAGAACACGACGTAGATCGCGTGGTAAGCAAAAGACAGCATTAGGGGTTGAACACCTTGACAAAGAGGAACAAGAACCAGAAATTCCAAACAAAAATACTTCTTATGGGTTGCTTGTTGGTCCATTTGGCTTGACAGAGGATAGAATTTTGGAATGGAGTCCTGAGAAGCGTTCTGGAACCTGTGACAGGAAGGGAGACTTTGCACGTCTTGTTTGGTCTAGGAGATTTGTGTTGATATTCCATGAGCTTTCAATGACAGGGGCTCCAATTTCAATGATGGAATTGGCAACAGAGCTTTTAAGCTGTGGAGCTACAGTTTCTGCTGTAGTTCTTAGCAAAAGGGGTGGGTTGATGCCAGAACTTGATAGGAGAGGAATCAAGGTGCTTGAGGACAGAGCTGACCTCAGCTTCAAAACTGCCATGAAGGCAGATCTTGTCATTGCTGGATCAGCAGTCTGTGCATCATGGATTGGTAGGAACTATTTGGCAGCATTTATTAATATAATTTGATAAGTTTTACATTTGTTACTTATGCTGATATGAAAAAATTTAAAGTTGAGTAAAAATTGCGTGATTTGAATAATCAATTACACCTCTGTCCATATAATATTTTTATCACCAGCATTTTTTATTTCTTTACTTCCTGTATGCATGTTATGGTATGTTACAATCCAACATTAAGTGTCTTCTGTATTCTGTGTTTTCAATACTCTTCTGTAGCTTTGAAGTGCTTATAAGTTGCTTTATACTTAAGTATGTTAACTACTTCTGTTCAGCTATTGAAATGCATTACTCTTCGCAATTTTAGCTTTAAAAACAATTGTCATACCTGTTATATGTTAAAAACCATTGCTACATTCTATGACATCTAAATATGACCTTGGTCACATAATGATACCACTCTGATTTCGAATAAGAATACAAAAGAAGAGTTAAAGTCATGTAGTTTTCTTCACATATCAAAGGTCATATCATCTTTATGTCTCAGCTATGACATACAATCTGTTGATGAAAAAAAAAGAGTTTAGAAGTTGTGGATCAGAAAACTAATGTTTGTTGCAAAAGTAACAGTGGATTTCTTTATCACATGCTGTAATGGCAATCATCTGGTTGAATTTCTTCAATAAAGTATTAACAGGCTTCTCTAACGGTGGAGTTTTCTTCTTCTAGGAGTAATGGTTGCTTCTTATAATTCTCATCAAACATAATTGATTATGCGTACACTAATTAAAATCAACAAAATGAGAATATTTACTTATATGAGTTATGAGCGACTCTCTATGTACCTCTTTGGTAATGTTCCTGAAATTCCTGTCTTGGATTACTCGAATAACATCTATTTTTACAGGTTGCTTTGCTTTTGTTGTGGTTTATCTTTATCCTGCTTCAACTGAAAACAGTCATTTTGGTACTGTGGCTGTTGAGTAACAACTAATATTAATTTGTTTAGTCTTTAGTGTGAATGAGTTGTTTGAAGAAGTATTGGCTTCTTTTGAATGTATGCTGTGGTATTACCTTAAATAACAAACAACTTTACGATTTATATTTATTTAATTGTTTTTGTTTCAGACCAATATATTGCTCATTTTCCGGCTGGTGGCAGTCAAGTTGGTTGGTGGATAATGGAAAACCGGCGAGAGTACTTTGATCGGGCAAAGGTTGTCCTTAACCGAGTGAAAATGCTGATTTTTCTATCTGAATCACAGTCTAGACAATGGCTAAACTGGTGTGAAGAAGAAAACATTAAGCTGAGATCTCAGCCTGCAGTTGTTCCGCTTTCTGTTAATGATGAACTAGCATTTGTAGCTGGCATTTCTAGTTCACTTAATACGCCATCTTTCACTACTGAAAAAATGCAACTGAAAAGGCAGTTGTTGCGGGATTCAGTTAGAAAGGAGATGGGATTAACAGATAATGATATGCTTGTAATGTCCCTGAGTAGTATAAACCCTGGAAAAGGCCAGCTCTTACTTCTTGAGTCAGCGCGCTTGATGGTTGAACAAGAACCTTTGGATGATGATCCTCAGATAAAAAATCCAACGGATATTGGCCAAGACCAATCTACCTTGGCTAGAAAACACCATTTAAGAGCTCTGTTACAAGTTGAAAATGCCAAGACCAACAAATCACCTGCTTTAAGTGGCTCTTTTGTCAAGTTGAAAATACCCAATGGGAAAACCTTGCGGTTACGTAGTCTCTTTACATCTGTTAATGACACAGATGCTGTGAACTTTTATGTCAATCAAGGAAGAACAATGTTGTCTGATAATGGGGAAAAACCAGAACAGTCACTTAAAATTCTTGTTGGTTCTGTGGGATCTAAGAGCAACAAGGTGCCTTATGTCAAAGGACTTCTAAAATTTTTATCCCTGCATTCAAATGTGTCGAAGTCAGTGTTGTGGACTCCAGCAACTACACGTGTAGCCTCACTCTATTCTGCTGCAGATGTTTATGCCATAAACTCCCAGGTGAACTATTTACATGGTCTTTTAGTGATTCAAGTCAATAAAAAAGTGCTCATGGTTCTGTATGTATTTATGGATGGCTTTGGTTTTGTGCTTGTTCTTATGTTTTGATTAATTTTGCTGTGTACCTTAAAAATTTTCAAGTTTGGGGATATATCCCCTGCCTACAAAGAATCCTTGCATACAGCTCCATTCGATACCCAAAAGTGTTATGAAGGTGGCTCTAGTTAGGTGTTTGTTAGTGTGTTACACTTACAATGTACGTGCTGAGAAATTTTACGTGGTATTGATCTTTGAAAATATATAATATCTTACTTCTTGCTTTTTATATGAAGTTTAATTCTCAACAAATTCAAAATAACTTTCTTAATTTATGCTTCTTATTATTTTCATTATTGTACATTAAACAAATTTCACAATGTAAAATTTGTAAAATTGTGTACAGGGACTGGGAGAAACATTTGGGAGAGTGACAATTGAAGCAATGGCCTTTGGACTTCCGGTATGACAACCAACTAGATTTTCTTTCTTCTTTATTGGCCTTGCATATGATTTTTTCACCTTGTCCTGCTAGTTTATCTTTGCTTAAAGAACTTAAATATGTTAAAGCACACCAGTTTAATATTGTGTGATCCTGGCCTCCATACTTCTTATGCTGGTGGCTCGATACCTCTGATCACAGAGCCCAAACTCCATTAAGATTAGGCATTATTATTCATAAGAGTTGAAGTTATTTTTTTAGTCCTGAACATACACTTTTTGTAATGATAGGTGAAGCACGCCTTTTACTACATCAATCAAACTATTAAATTACTTAATTTCTTTGAATTTGTTAGGGGTGATAACACCTTGAGCAGTCCCCAGGTGAGGGCTTCATGTAATGTGTCATGACACTACCATAACCCAAAAGCTTCATCTATGGGTTTGGATCTAACAATGTTATATCAGCAACTGATTATTTTTTCTACCATGTGATGTAGAAATTAATACTTACACTTACACGTGGATATTCCAACAATGAACAATCTCTCCTTTCCTTCCGTTTGTCTCTACCACCACATTAGCTATAGTCCCCCCTAAATAGAAGCCTTTAACATCTATCAAGTGTCATGTGCCAAGAATAGGAACCTAATTTTATCCAATGCTTATAAGAGTCACCGGGGTTTTACCATCAAGCTGTCTTGCCTATAGGTGTTGGAATTTGAAGCTAGTGGAAGCACATTCACAATAAACAAGACATTAAAAGCATCCACACAAGACACAAAGTTTTTTAATGTAATTTGGACAACTCATAATCAAATGCAGCATCTCTTGCCTTGAGGATATTTCCAATGTTTGCTTAAAGCCCATCTCTTGCCATGTTGCATGTTTATTGATAACTTAAGAAGTTAGTGTTGACATTGTCTTTCTTAAGTTATTGATGTCCTCCGATTTTGCAAGATTTTTTTTTTTTTTTTGGTGGGCTAGCATTGTGTTTGAGTTTGTGCATTTGCATTTGCACAAACTCAACAATGACACAAAGAAATTTTCCTTTGGCAAGTCCTGTCTACGTAATTGAGACTGCATTGCCTTTTTGGATAATTTTAACCACTTTATCTTTTAGTTTGATTTCACTGTTGTCTTGATCTCCCAGTGATTATAGCAAGTTCTAATTAGTGGTGAATAAAGCTAAAGACAAAAGGAAGACAACCCCAACTGATTCCACCAACCTGGCTAATTCATACCTTTCATATAAATAATGCAACAGTCATCACCTACCAACAAAATAATGGAACCTTGTTATTGGACTTGTATAGTTGTAGGGACAGGAGCGGTTAATTAGCACATGGAGACACCCTCTTCTAGCTGGTTTTTGTAAATATATATATATATATATAATTAATAACTCATGAAACCCTAAACAATGGATTCCAATTAGGTTAATTGGGAAATTAAAGTCTCTTGCTGTTGAATAAGTATCTTGAGTTAATCTGAATCTCGATCGTTTACACTCAAAATATAAACTTATTGGTGTCATGGTCAAATATAAAAAATAATAATTATGAAATAAATGTCATAAATTTTTAAATCCTATATATATATAGAATAAAAAATAAAAAATTGTTTAACTAATCAGTTACCTACCCTTTGGACTAAATAGTTTTCAAGATTGTACACAAAAGAAACTCAAGATTGGAAGCTCTCTTTTACATGTAAAAGAAACTCACACTAAAGAGTTAGGATTCATAAAAGATGATTTCTCCAAATTAAATACAGGCTCCTAATCAAGCCTGTTACTTGCAGTGAGTGTTTCACAAATATGTTGCTAACATCAAAAATAAATGCAGTATAATTAAGGAGCCCAACAGTTCAGTTTCCATACCTTTCAATTATGAGTGTCAAGGTCCAGAGGGAATATAAGAGAGACTTGGACATCATAAAAAAAAAAAAAAATTTAAAAAAATCTCAAGTTGCAATACCTCTGTAAAACTGCGAAACCTAAACATACTCATTGAATCAACAGTTTAGTCTTGTATACCCACCCACGTAGACACACACAATTCCAATCAACAGCCAAAAACATGCACATTTTATTAATTCACATTTTAGAATTAAGGTACATTTTGGGTCATCATACAATCTTGACCAAAGCCTAGCAGGAAAAAGCTTTGGTCATAACACCATGACCTAAAAGATGCAGCCACAAAATTCAAAACTACATAGAAAAATTATTGTAATTTATTTTGCAGCAAAACTATAGAATGCCTAATTGCTATAAGGTTTAGAGCATTCACAGCCGGATTGCTAAAAGAAAACTGATTTTCCCATTTAAAAAATTATTTTAACTATTTTACAATTCACCTAAGATGATTGGTGTACCGTGGACCACCAATCATCGGTTATAACACCATGACCTAATCCAACGAATATTTCTATGTTTCTCATTGGTCAGTCTTTCTGTGTAAAGAGGCAATTGCATTAACGAAAACTAAAGAGGAGCAGAAGGTTCAGGACTTTTTTTTTTTCCTTTTCTTTTACGGAAAGATTCTTCATTTCTTTCCAAGTTTATTCTTGCCCAATATTTCTATTGCTTTCTTTGACTTTTAATACTAAATTCTAGCCCTGTTACAATACATATTCCCAATTGAATCCAAAGTTATGACTACCTAATTATATTGAATATAATTTTCATGAAACCAAACTTAAAATAAAAACATTAATATTAATGAAATCAAGTATTTCAAGTTAATTAATTAATTATAATCATGTGATTCAATTTTTTAAAATATAAATCACATCTTGAAACCAAACTTAAATTCCCAATTGAATCCAAATTTATGACTAGTTTAATATAATTTTCATGAAACCAAACCTAAAATACAAACCCTAATATTAATGTAATCTAAGTATCTGAATTTAATTTAAAAAATTAAAAAATTATAATCATATGATTAAATTTAATTACGAAACTTAAAAGCGACCTAATCATTCAAATTTCATGGGTCCCAATAGATTTCGGCCTCCAATGAAGAAAACAACACAAACTCAAGTTACATAGCACAGAACAGAATCAAAAAAATAATAATAATAATAATCAAATGACAATTACCGCATTATTTAAAAAAAATGACAATTCTTGCTCTCCTATCTGAGCTGAAATTGACAAAACAATTTTCATTTCATGCTTCGAAATTAAAAACATCACAAACCGTAAATAAAATAAAATAAAATGCAAAAGCTTTGTGTACTTTTCCTTTCGTTTCACTCATTTTCTCATCAACCAAACAATAGAACATATAGTAAAAAAGTCACACAATCTAAAAAAACTCACAGGCAAATGTGCTAGAAGGAGTAGAAGCCAAAAAAAAAAAAAAGTACAATTGTCAAGTAAATCAGGCAATGAAGTAAAAGTAAAAACAAGACCCAATTTTAATCTTTTTTCAAACTCACCGGAAACAAAGTCTTCCAAAACTCAAACTCAGTCCTCAGCGATCCTTGTGACCCAAGAGATTAACATCATGAGAGACCCATATGCAAGCGAGAGAGTTGAGGTCAGCCATGGGTATATTATACAAAAAAAAAAAATGCGTGGAAAATGAAAATGACAATTGAGGTCAGCCATCGTACCTTGCAGAATCGGATTTGAGTCTCTCTCAGCTTTTTCTGATTTCACAGAGAGAGAGAGAGAGAGAGACGAGACACGGACTTTGCCTGTGCGTTGACGGTGCGGTGTGAGGGCTTCAGATCGGAGAGCTGGAGGGTGAGGGTGAGGGTTGAGATCGGAGATGGAGGGTGAGGGTGATATCGAAGATGGAGGGTGAGGGTGAGGGCATGAGATCGGAGAGATTGAGGAGGCTTGGAGGGTGAGGAGGTTCGAGATCGGGCTCTTCAGAGATCAATGGAGGCTGATGTGTGGGAGCTAGGGTCGAAAATGTTTGACCAAATACTATATATACAAAGCCTAAAGCCGCATTTCTGACCTGCGACTATAGGCAAAATCTGAGGCTGCGTTTAAGAAATGCGGCCCCATCCCAAACTAAAGCCGCGTTTATAAAACGCGGCTTCAGAACAAATTAAAGCCCCGTTTTATACACGCAGCTTCAGACCAAATTTAAAGCCACGTCTATAAAACGCAGCTTTAGACAGGCTAGAGCCACATTTTTTAAATGCGGCTATAGTTAAGGAAAAAAAAAAAAAAGGAAAAATTGTTTTGCCAAAAAAAATTAAATAGGAAGGTCCTATAGCCGCGTTTTTTAAACGCAGCCATAGGTCTACCCCCAAAAATGCGGCTACAGCTCAAAAAAACATGGCTTCAGAACCCTTTTATGGCCCCACGTTTAAAACGCGACTCTTGTTTTTTATTTAAGCCGCGTTTTTAAAAAACGCGGCTTTAGTCCGTCTGGGGCCATGTTTTTATAAACGCGGCCCAAAAAAACGCGGCCTAATGCCCCGGCATTTTGTAGTGATTATTTATGTTGTTGGACTTTTAAATATATGTTTTGTTATTATTATAATAATTAATTATCATTAGTTATTTTAATCATATTGTTGCTCGTTTTGGTCATGTTTAGTTGCTCTATCATTGGTTAATTTGGATCTTGGCCCTAATTAGTGGTATTAGGACTTTTTAAGACCTTAGATTTGAGTTTTGCACATCATTATTTTTATCTTTTGGAGTTAATAGTGTAGAATTGCATTTTACTGATTTGTTGCGGTGTTTACTTTGCTTCAAGGGACGAAGATGTCGGGGCAAGTTCTAGTGCGATTTGATTCGCGCTTTCTTTGCTTTTGTATACTAGAGGTACGTAGTGCTTGTGCACATTACTCATTTACGTTCCCACATTTTATATGTTGAGAATTACTTATAGACCTTGGGGAGGGGGGGGGGGGGGGAATTTCTTATAGATATATATGCTACTTTATATCTCTTTATACATTTTTAATTTTTTGTACGTCTTTCTTATATGACCAATGTGTCTGGGTCATATTAGATTTAATTACATTATTTCCCATATTTTATATATATGCCCACATTGGTTTTTTTTTTTTTTTTTTCTAACTTATTAATAACTAGTTGGTATCCTGCACAATGCATTTTTATAAATTTTGTAAGAAATTATTTATGAACCATTGATTTCATAAATTCTATTATTATTAGTTATAGCTAATTTATGAAATTTTCTAATAAAACTAAATTCAAATTAAATGCATTGGGGGGAAAATTCCTCTAATTAATGCAACCAACAAATGTTACTAGTTTAAAGTTCACATTATCACCTACAAACCTAGTAGTTCTTAGGTGTATTTCTGGTATGATTTATGCTTTATATGTAGATTCTATAGTGTTAATTTCTACATTTTATATGCCACAAAGTCTCCATCTCCAATGTATCAACACATACGATTTTTATGTTAATGAAGATAGCTTTTCTTTAGTTTCATAATTGATATGGTAGATAAAATTATGGCCCATTAACAATTTAATTGAAGAAAAGTTTAAATTTCTAAGATTGTAATTATAATAGGTGAAACTAAGAAAAAAAAATAACTAATATATGTTTTTGCTTTTGAAGTATATAGCTTTTTAATCATATACATGGTCATTCTCTTGGAATTTGAGCAAGCAATAAAAGACTTCTTGGACTTGGAAATCTATAGATCTTTAATCAAATTACTTGATCAAACAAAAAGAAAAACTAAGAAAATATATAAGAGAGATAAGGAGAATGAGGAAAGAATCACATATATATGTAGATAAAGATGTTGGTTGTAACAGTAGTGTAATGTTTTGCTTATGAAGAAGAAAAGTGCAGGGAAATACAACTTTATTTTGCTGTCAACAGCAATGTAAGCCAGAGTCTAAGAAATAAGTTTTTTTTTTTTTTTTTTTTTTTAAACGAAGGAGAAAAAATTTTGAAACTTTTTTTTTTATATAAAATTAAATATTGTAAGAGTGCTGCTACTAACACAAGACTTTCACAAAAAATTTACAACAAAATCTTTGTGGCAAGTTGTAAAAGGTAGATAAAAAAATGATGTCAATTGTGGGTCTAAATGAAAACCTGTTAAATCTTGCCACATAACTTTTATTATGAAAATATTGTGAAAGTAGCATTATAATGATCATATTCAAATTTATTTCAGTTGAGTTTGAATAAAGTTTAAGGTCATGGTGTTCAAATTTTTATTTTAAGGGTTCAAAACAAAATTTTTTTTTAGTAAATTTGGTCAAGTCGCGGCTTGCAGGGTTGTTGTTGTGGGGGGCGGTGTTCATTTGAACCCCCTAACCTTAACATAACACGGCCCTGTTTATGCATTGACAGATTGGGGCTTTCTTAAAATTATCTGATTTAATTAAACTTATGCTTCAAGTAGTTGGGAGTCTTGGGACTTGAGACCTTGACCTAAAATTGTCCACACCAATTTGATTTTATTTTTGTTTAAAAGTAACGGAAGGTGCCAACCAGTTGAGTTATAACTACAAAGCTTTAATCGATATTTTTATTTTTTAATGTTTTTCTTATGAAATAGATGGTTTTAATACGAATTTTAAGTCCCTGATTACTGGCTTGAACTCTTAATTGAGCAGGGTGAAAGGAAATATGTGATTCATTTATGTTAAGCTTATTGAGTTGAAATTTCTTCCTTTTTGAAAAGGTATGTCTTCAATAACTGATTATGGTTATGATGAACTGACTCAATGCACAATTTCGGTAGGCAACTGCTTGAAGATTGATTCACGAAGATGGCTTGCAAAATGCTGAAGTATTGGATGATGTGTTCAACAATAAAAGAAGAAAATGGATGGATGTGTGTGTTAATGAGCGTGCGTTAAGTTTTCTTCTCTTGAATTTCTTTTTGGTTTTTCCATTTGACCATTCCGTCTTTTTGTTTTTCATTTTACTTTTTTGCCATTGTGAATTGTATTGTATTTGTTTGTGTTCTTAAAATAATGTATTTACACTAAACTTAATGTGTTTTGCAATCAGAATGTGTGTGTGTGTGTGTTTTTTTTTTTTTTTTTTTTTGCTTTACTCACATAAGACATGTGTTTTTATTTTTTTTAATTATTAAGAATTTTTCTTCCTAATTTCATATGTGACATTTTATATGATGATGATATTAAGAATATATTAATTGATTTTGAATTAGTGACTTGATATGAAATAATACTGTGATAAAGATTCAGGGATATTTATTTTGTAATATATATAATAATTTTTGCTGAAATTCCGAAATGGTAAGTCGGAATAGACCGATACCAAAATATTTCGTTTCAATGAATACACCAAAAGTATCACTAAAACAAAATTGACAACTTTAATAAGTAGCTATATAGTGGGAGATAAGTGAATAGTGCTCCCAATTAGTAATTGTTAAGTGATTACTGATTAGTTACTAGTTGGCCTCTACATTGGTCACGACATTGCAAAGAACTATTCTATAAAGGCCTATATAAGATATAACTAGTGCAATGCATATATGAAAACTAATGCAAATTTCCTTACCTTCTCTCTAAATTCTTTCCCTTATCTACTTTCAACATTCTTTGAGGTTGACTCCCTCGAACCAGTTTGATCTCAAATACTTCATCTGCCATTGGCACCATTCTCTAAACACTAACACCTCAGAATCGTCTATTCCTTAGTAGAACAAGAAGGTTCACTTCAGAAATCTGTATTTCCATTGGGAATGCCAATTCCACTCAACGATTATTGAAATTTGAAATCATAAAAGTAGAAACAGTTTTTAAGAGAAATGATACTTGATGAGTAGTGTAAAATGGTCGTCCATAAAATGACCATCTGTATAGGATTGTCATTGCCAAGGATGATCGTAAGTACACATTAATGCTCAGATATAAATTCCCCACTTAAATGGCACAAGTGTAACAGACGTACAACCTTTCCAGCCACTAGCTCACAGCTGTTACAGCCACCTCAAGTTGACCGTTACATAGTCGTTACAAGACATTGAATGGGGAAGTTAAATAGCTATTAAATGAGTTACTTAACCCTCCAGCTCAACCATAATGCCTGAGAAGATAAATGCACAGAGCATTTACTCACAAAGAGGCTATATAAAGCCAGAAGCAACAAGTAAGTAAAAACAAGCTCAAATACATACAAATTATTCTGGTTCCACGAGAAATAAGCTAACTTAAGCATCAGAGGCTTCCCGGTAGACCCCACACCGATGTCTTCACTACTTTGTTTGTTTCTTGTGAACAGGATCTCCACATCGTCTATCGTACTGACGAGAAACATATTGACGAGGCGAAATCGCATTCTATCAATACTCATAATGTACAGAGCTTGAACTTTCTTGAAGTACTTTTTGTATCAACCCCATCGTTCAGAAGAATGGAACATCTTGAAGTCATTTATTGTAAAGCATACTCAAGGACTAGCCAAAAATCAAAATGAAAAACAAATATATAGTACAGTCCAAAAAAAAAAAATACAAATACACGGAAAGACAACAGGTCAAAACACCTTTACAAGATCAATAACATAACATTCATTCAAACAAACATTCTTTACTTCACTTATTGTGAAACACAACACTCGTACTTCAACACTTCACAAGCAATTTTCTTCAACAACTTTGAGCACTTGTCCTACAAAATTTCATAGCACATCATAGTTACAATTTGTTATCAAAACTCGTGAATACTTCATAAAGGGAGAAAAATAAAACTGAAAACTAAAAGTGAAAACAAAATAATAATAATAATTATTATAAAAATTCATATTTCCAAATTATATGTAGCTGAATATAAGTAAATACAATCCCAAATCAGGTGCAAACTTTTCATGGGTATCTAAACAAGCTCACAATCTAAAGAAAGTAAATCTCATTAGTATTATAGTAAATGAATAATTGCTTTGGATAAATTATATTCACTTGGGAGTTGGGAAAGTAGTGATACAAAAAACAATGTCAAGTAACCAGGAGACATCAATGTTCAAGCTAAATCATCACCATGAAAGAGAATAATAAGTGATCCTTCACAAAACAGAATCATACTCAAAAGGCAGGTGTATGAACACATTAATCTTAAGAAAAACTGAAGAACATGTAGGATTTATAGTATATGATGTCTTGTGTATTGGGCCCTAAAAGGAGTACAGTAACAAAATGTATAGTCATCAAAATTTACAACTCCTATTATGAACACCGCCACATCTCCTCCAAAATCGCCATAACAACATGTTCCCTTTCTGTGCCCCTAAGGAGTACGGTAAGTAAAATATGGCCAGCATTAAAAAAAACCTTATATGATTCACATATTGGGCATTGTGGGCCAGAGCAAAAAATTAAGAAAATTGCAAGGCTAGTGTGTGGTTACAAAGGCAATACCAACTGAAATTGAGGAAAGAGAAAAAAGTTCATAATTCTATAAGCAGGCATCAACATATGAGATACGGCAAAGATTGTAAATGATCAATGAGAATTGAGTAGAGAGCATTTTGTACAGTTCTACATATTAAGCTCGTGTACAAACAAGTGAAATGAAATCTAATTACTTTGAGAGAGTCCCCGTACCTGGAGCAAAACAAACACAGCAACGCCTATTATGTGAAATGCCTAAAATGAATTATAATTTCACACTAGAAACTCGGAATATGAAGTTTACTGAGAAAATGATCTCATTAATCTGAGTAAAACAGAGATAATTACAGGTATTTATATAGCATCACTAAGCAATTAAACCAAGCCAAAACTAACTTATCTGATCTAACAAACTTCATAACTAACTAACAGAGGTGTACAATTAAGTTAACACATGTCCACTAACTAACAATATACTACATGCAGCCATAGTTGTCAAATCGTGAATCGTATCGTGAATCGATTTTTGATTTTTCTGTAACTTAATCATTACTTATGTAATAAAATTTAACAAAGCTAACTAAATAAATCAAATTAACTTATATTTATAACATGACCATTCAAATTGATTAAACTCAGAAGTAATACATGATATCTGAACCAAAATAATAATATTTTTTCATCATCTTGGTTAATCAACTCCATCTAAGTCAATCTTATCATTATGTTCAACATCTTGTAAAATTATTTTTTCATAAACACTTTCTTCATTATTATCAACATTTACTCTTTTTTTTTTTTGGTTTTTCTTTTATTCTAATAATTTTTTCTTTATATTTTTCTTCGCATTCTAGCTTTTTAGACTCATAGTAATAATAACAAAATAAAAAAAAATAATTATATTTTCGTTTAATACATTATTAATAGCATAGGAAATAAATTTGCACATATGAAAGTGAGTGTTATGAGTATAGTCTAAATTTTGTAGGAGTAAGATAAGGGAGGAAAAAAACTCATGGACTTGCTATTTTATTAGAATTAATTAAGTTCCCTAATAATTTTGTGTTAAAAAAGTCTAACTTGTTTAAATCAAATAAAACCACAAATTTTAACAAAAAAACCCTTTTTAAACCCACATGTCTATGTATTGTACGATACGTACGATTCACCGATATGATACGATTCATACGATACGCACCTATGTATCGGACAATTCATGAGCACTTACGATACGCTTTTATGATACGAAACTTTTTGTACACGATACGATACGTATCGTATGATACGTATCGCATATCGTACGATACTGACAACTATGCATGCAGCTTTTATACTTAAACTACTTGTCGTTGATCTCTGCTTCAGCTCTACAGCTACTTGGACTTCTGGACTCATGTGATTCACTCAGCTGCTCTAGTTTCTTTGACTTCTGATACTCCCCCTCAGGATGGACATCATGAGAATGAATATTGGAAATGCCCATCCTGGTAAGAAGGCCAGAATATTGATTCCAACTCAAAGCTTTTGTCAACAAATCAGCTATCTGACATTGAGTTCTAATATCCATTAGCTTTATAACTCCTGCTTGCACCTTATCCCTCACAATGTGACAGTCTATCTCAATATGTTTTGTACGCTCATGGAATACTGGGTTAGTTCCTATGTGAATGTCAGCTTTAACCACATAATAAATACAAACTTAACTATAGTTTGGATTAATCTAACCAACTTACCTCTTAAAACCAAAACCAAAGTAAGCCACCAGCCACTTTAACCCAAACCACCAAAGCAACCCAAACCCCACATGTTTGTATTTCATTATAATAGAATAGTTTCATTCCTTCCTTTAATTGGGTTTTCCGCCAATAACAATTCCCTCTTTTGAATCTAAATTTTTTTTTTCAGAAAGCAATAGATTTTTCAATCTTCTTGCAATACAAATCCTTCGCACCGTCATCTTTTAAAATTTTGATAGTCTTGAACTAAGTTTCACAAATCTAATTCATCATTATCAGACAAGGATAGAGCTAGAACTTTGAGTTAGGGGGGACGGTTTTACTGTTGGCTGTGTGCGGCAGTTTCAACTTTTGAATTTGCTACTACTTAGCTTGCTGAGATTTTTTTTTTTTTTTTTGTGGGTAAGAACAAAATTATTTTTGTTTAGAATTTTTTAAAGGGTAGGGTTGTTTATTTTAAATAAAATTGGTTAATTGAGCTTAAATTTTTTTTTTTTTTGGCTTGTATATTTTGTTTTAGATTTTAGATCTATAAATTTTTTTTTTTTTTTTGTAGTCACTAAAATGAGAAAAATACTAGAGTTACAAATATTTTTATAAATTATTGATGTGATAAGTGGTTGCTAATAAGTAAAAAGAATTATGTGAGTGGTGGGCCATGTGCGAACCAATAAGAATTTGCTTTCAAAACAGTTTGTAAAAATGTTGTAAAAAAATTTGTGAGTATAGCATTACTCTTAAAAAGAATCAATGATATTGTTTAAAGGAAACAAAATGTACTTTTATAGAACAAAATTGCTAAAATTAGTACACATATATTTGAGGTGGTTGTCCAAACACCACCATTGCAGCTAACCATGACTGATCAAGGTATTTAACAAAAACTCATTTCACTCTTCAATGTATATTTTTCTTGCTCTATTTTCATTCTATCTAGTTTATTAATTGGTGCCTTCTATGTATTTCATAAAAGTCCAATATGAGATAATACTAATAAATAAAAAATTATGTGTTGTTTTCTTCCTATCTAGTTTATAGATGTAAATAGGATAAATTTTTTTTTATAAGTTTATGATGTGTCTTTGTGTTAAAACTCATTCTCTCTCTCTTGTATGTGTGTGTGTGTGGTGTTTCCTTTAACTATTTAATAAAATTAAAAAATGTGAATAGTAAAAAAATGAACTATTTCTTATGGCTTAATAGTTTAAACACACATCATTCTCATCACTCTTGTTTTTTAATATGCTTTTGATTGGAGTTCCCGTGAAACATATTTTGTGGTGTTTTATAATCACAATGGTGTTTTTTAATCATAAATATTAGAGTCAATGATGAAGACCTTCAAGATATTGAAAATTTGCTTGGAATGGTTGTACACAATGAGGATGAAGCATATAAATTGTACAATGATTATGCCATACGAATTGGGTTTAGTGTTCGAAAAGAAAAACTTAGATATTCAAAAGATGGTAAAAGACAACAAGAATATGTGTGTTCAAAAGAAGGAATCCCCCAAGATAGTGACCATTTGGATGATAAGAAGTTCAAAAAATTACAAACTAGGACTGGTTGTGAAGCTAGTATCCGGTTTATAGTGATAGATGGTGAGTGGAAGGTTATTCACTTCAATTCTAATAATAATCATGAGCTTGCAAAACCAGAAAAAAGACCGTTTTTAAGGTTGAATCGAAAAATAACTGATGCTCAAGCTCCTCCTTTGGATAAGAAAATCTTACAAGCTCAAGAGTTACATAGTTACAAGTTTTTCACAATACATGAGAGAAAATATCATCCTAAAGTAATCCTGCCTCAGCGAAGTAATTTTCCCAATTTGTGGAAGCATTCACTAATCTGGCATCTTCAGATTCAACATCTAAATGTCTGAAACCAACATTTCTACTCCATCAAACAGTGCAGAGCAACCTAGAAACCTGTAAAGATTTTGTTCCAACCAAATGACCCCCTCTCTAAAACAAAGCAGCAAACACTTCTCTTACGCACTCTTGAACTAGTGCACCACCACCACCATCTATATATCTAATAATAGGTGTAGCTGAGAAAAACTTAAATTAAAATTTCAAATTAGACCTCTAATTTTGTACCATGTGTCCTAAATTATTTATTCTTAAAAAATTTTATTTCTTAATTTTAAAATCAAATGTGAGACCACATCATAAATATTCATTTAAGTGAGTTATTAAATACAAAAACCAAAGAGTCTAGAATAAATGAATCATAAAAAATAAAAAAAAAATAAAAAAAAGTGCTTCACAATCATTTTTTTTAAAAATAGGCAATTTACATTTTATACCTAATAATATCCTTACAAAATTTTTTAAAGAGTTAACAAAATATAAAAATGACTATCAATAGTATTTAAATTATATATATAGGAATTATATTAGGCATCTTATTACATATCTTTAAGTGTATCCATGCATATGCATGGGGTTACAAGCTAGTTTTCATAATTGAGGCTAAGAATAGCAACATACATATGGGTTCACAACATGCAGGTTCCATTTTAGTGTTCGAAATTCACAACATATGGGTTCTATTTCAGTGATACCCATCAACCTATTTCACATTGAATTCATGTTTTCAATCTTCAAAGAAGACAACTATTTGAACAACAATTGTACCAACAAGTCCAATTTCATACTTCACATTAAAGTTTCTAGTGAGTTTGCTTCTTTAGCTTCTGGAAATCTGGAAAAGAAAAAAAAAAAAAAAGGTCCTGAATGAAACAAAAAGTAGACAAGAAAATGAGACAACAATGTATTTTCTTGGTGAGTTGGCTAACTTATAAAAGGTTGAAAGAGAAAGATGGAACACAAAGCACATTGGTTAAGACTAGATTTTCAGAAAGACATATAGAACCAATATGAGTTACCAAGGAAGTCTTACCATTAGGAAGGGCAATCACACAATTAACAACAGTAAAATCAATCAACAGATGAACAGAATACACTATATGGTCTATTGCTCCAGTATCAATAACCCAAATATTACCACCAAAAGCTGTTCTATATGTAATTTGGGCAAAAAAAACTGAATGCTTCAAATTAGGACAAGTAGAATTAAACATACCTGCCATGGTGAGAGCATCTGTGGCACTGGAAGAAGAAGGCACAACTGGATTAGGCTTAATCACATTGTTGGCCATGTGTGTTTCCTTGTTGCCCATATTGAACTGAGTCTCCTTGCCACCAGAGGTGAGATGAGCAGCTTGCATTTGAGTCCCCAACATGGTCAAAAACTGCTGACATTGCTCTTGAGTGAAAGGAAAAATAGCAGAGGTATGACCATTATTTGCACAAGCCTCTTGAACATTGACTTGATTTACCATAAAGTTCTTGCCTTTAGGCTTGAATCCTGGAGGAAAACCATGTAGCTTGAAGCATTTCTCCATGACATGTCCAAGCTTCCCACAGTGAGTGCATATAGGTCTATCTCTGCCTTTGGAATTCTTTCCTCCAAAAGCACCAAAATTGCCAAAGAAACCAGGAAAATTGGGATTGGAATTGACATTAGAACCCTTCACTGCAAGAGTAGTAGACTCTATGTGAACAGAATTGCCAAGCCCTACACTCCTCTGCCACTCTTCTTGAATCAACAAGGAGTAGACTTTGTTGATGGTTGGCAATGGTTCCATCAACAAGATCTTACCTTTAATCTGAGAGTATGACTCATTGAGCCCCATCAGAAATTGCATGACTAACTCTTGAAGACAAAGATCTTCAAGCTTCCAAGGCAAATTACAGGTACACTTTCCACAAGAACAAGTAGGAGTAGGCCTAAAATTCTGAAGTTGATCCTAAAATAGCTTTAACTGAGTAAAATAATTGGTAATTGAAGACTCACCCTGACACATTGAAGTTATATCTTTCTGAAGTTGGAAAACCCTAGGTCCATTCCCTTGAGAATGTGTATCCCTGAGGTCATTCTAGATTTCCAGAGCAGTGTCCCTGTAGGTGATACTCACTCGAATTTAAGGTGACACAGCCTTCATCAACCAAGAACCTACCATGTTGTCACAACGAATCCAAGCATCAACTGTTGCTGGAGTCTTTATCAATGGTGAAGAGAGAGTAATACTACCATTGACAAAGCCAAACTTAATCTTGGCAACCAATGCTTTCCTCATTGAACGAACCTAAGCATGGTAATTCTCACCAATCAACGGTTCAGACACAAGCATGGCTCCAGGACTTTCAGCGTGATGAAGAAACAGAGGATTTGAGATATCCTCTACGAGTGCAGGATCTTGCATAGAGGAAGAAGATGAAGTATTTGTTGCTTCAGCCATTGACGAAGCTTCAAAGCTCTCAAGAACAAACCCTAGAAATTTTGGGAGAAAATAGAGCAGGAAGGCTCTAATACCATATGAAGTTTACTGAGAAAATGATTTCATTAATCTGAGTAAAACAAAGATAATTACAAGTATTTATATAGCATCACTAAGCAACTTAACCAAGCCAAAACTAACTTATCTGATCTAACAAACTTCCTAACTAACTAACAGAGGTGTACAATTAAGTCAGTCACGTGTAAGTCACATGTCCACTAACTAACAATATACTACATGCAGCTTTTATACTTAAACTACTTGTCATTGATCTCTGCTTCAGCTCTACAGCTACTTGGACTTCTGGACTCATGTGATTCACTCAGCTGCTCTAGTTTCTTTGACTTCTGATACGGAAAGTGTTTGATAAGATCTACTAGATTCAAATTTAAAAAATTGTATAATCCTATTTTAATATTTAATCGATAAATTTCAAAATGATCTTGAACATGAATGTTCAAGCCACACGTAATTTAGATCTCCAATTTCACAAAGATATGGAAAATATAGGGAATTTAAGGCGAAGTCACAAAAATCCCTATCTAGGAAAAGAAGTTTTTAATTTCCCATAAAGCCTATATAAAGAAAAAAAAATTTAAAAATTCCATAAAGCCACTTAAATTGGGGCTCAATTGGAAGTTCAAAATTCCTCCTTCCCAGAACCCTCAATTCAATTAATCCGAAATATCCTTCCACCTTGCCCAACTAAAGGGCCTGAAACAGTAATCAGGGATCCAAATTGATCGAGTCAATGAAGTTAGTATTTTGGTCAAGGGTCATTTTATGGGTTCTTCATTCAATTTTATACCAGTGTAAAAGTTCAGATTCGGAATTGAAAAACCTCCATTGTGAAATGAAAAAACATGGGTATTAGTAAAGGATCTAGTTCACAGAAGTAGGGCTGTCTTGATGTAATCTTAGGTAAAAGTGTGCTTTTCAAAACATAGTTTCTACTGTTGAAATTGTGTTTTGATTCTTGAATACACGATTTGAAGAAAAATGACAGCTAATTTGGAAAATAATATTGTTTTAATAATAAAATATTGTCTTGATGCAATCTTGGCCACTACCTTGCTAAGATTGCCAATGTGCCCTGTTCCAAGGGTAATCCTAAACTCTCGTAACTCTTCACAATGACGTAATTCAAGATCCTCCATTTTTCTCACAGATGAAGGTGGTAGTTCAATGGAAATCATATCACTGAAGTCATCGAGTGTGAGTTTTCTTATGCACCCTAGTAACTTCTGCGATCCCAATAATATTTGCAGGGAAGTGGCCTCATGAATGGCAATGCAGATTTCTCATATGTGTCGTAAGCACTCCAATTCCTTTAACAAATATTGTACGTAACCATGAGAATGTAAGGCTGGAAGAGCGTCCAACTTACTAAATACTTCCAGGAATGGAAAGTTTGATATCATTGCCGTTGGAATTTCCTGAAGTTTATTTGTATAATTTAATATCAATCTCCGCATTTTTGTCAATTTCTGAAGTGCAGATGGCAAATCGGGAATAGCAGCATCAGAGAGATTAAAGTATTCCAAGTTGATTAATTGACCAATCTCCGTAGGTAACACATGTAAGACTGAACTATTTGACAAGTCCAAAAGCCTCAGAGCAGACATCAATGGAACGAATGTAGCATGCAATGTTTTTGACATAAGATCCATACAAATCATAGTCCAGAGATTGGGTAACTGAGAGATATTTCCAAGGAGATCGATCTTCTATGGATGAATACGGATGCAAGACCTTTGTGAGGAGATCTTGTATGCTGTGATCCCACAACGACATCCTTTTTACTTTGTGTCATCTTCTCAATCTGCATGCTTCATTATCTCTTTTTATAAAAGGGAAATGCTAACAAATGCCCTTAAGATATTAGTTACTAATCTATTTAAATAAAGTTTTTATGAAAAATAAATATAAATAAAAATAATATTTTGACAATTTTTTTCATTTCTCATAAAAATTATGTTGAAATTTTCTTAAAATATATTGTTAACCAAAACCCTAAAAGCACTTGTTAACGTGACCATTTATAAAAAGTGCAAATTTCTCTTGGCATTCCTGCCCAACCATGTCACGTACCATGCTATGCATCTTAACGAACTCCTCTGATTCACCACTCTCTAATAAACATGCTCGCTTTAAATCTCCAATAATTAATTCTCCTTTAAGGCGTAAGTCACCATTTATATTTGTGTCTTCATAAAATTCATCTAGAAGCCCTTCTCCTATCCAATATTCAATAAGTTCTTTCCTGATTTCATGGCTTTCTGGAAATAGACAACAATACAAGAAACAAGACTTATGGGTAATACTCTACAGTCTAACATAACTAAACTTCAAAAGCTCGAGAACGGAGTCCATGCCTTGAAATTGTGATGGGGTGTTTCTCAATACGTTCAACCCAGATACCCATTCATTTTGAACATTCCTACTAGCCATTGTACCCCCAACAGTTATGAGTGCTAGCGGCAAGCCGTTGCATTTTGCAACCATATCTTCTGCCCGTATAGATATTTCTGGATTAGAATTTAGAATGGCCTCACCTACAACCTACCTTCATCCTAAACAAATGCAATGCTTCTTTTGGTGTTATACATCAAACCTCAATTTTCTGTTGAGCATCCATGAGGCCACAAACGTCGATTGATCACGTTGCAAATACTACTTTGGAGTTTGGACTGATTCCGATCGTTTGGAAGAGGAACTCCGACTAGACTATATGATCAAGTTTCTGCCATATATCATCTAACAACAACAAAAACTTTTTTCCCTGTAGCCTTGCAAGTATTCTTCGAGCGGTTGTCTGCTCACTATCTGGACTCCCTATGTCTCTAGAGAGGTCCAGTTTATCCATAATTGTTTTCTGAACCATTTCTAGGGCTGGTTGTTGATACCAAAACCAAATTCATTTCACCAAAATCATGTCTAACGTTGAAGAACTCATTGTTTAATTTGAAGAGAAGGGAAGTCTTTCCAACAACTCCAATTCCGTATAATCCAATAATTCCCAATGTTTTGTCTTCAATACATATCCAGATTTTTGAAGCGTGAAATCTAATCCAACAGTCACGCCAATAGGTATCTTGTCAACTAGATCATGACCCTTCTGAACCACAGCATTGAATTGACCTCCTGTCTTCAGTTTCTCTACTTCTAGCGTTTTTCTTACAATCGCTCTGAGTTTATTGTTTGACCTTGACAGACAATTTTTGGGACAAAAACCTCCGAGACACTTGTTCTGATCTTGTTCCTCGCCGTCTTTCAGAGTTCTGCTCACATCTTTTTCCAATTTCAGAATTTGTTTAAGCCAACCAGAAACTTGGTTGGTACTCTTCATCTTTTTCGACACCCTTGCTTCACATCTTCATAAATTTTCTCCAGATGCCAAAGCACGCAAGGCAAGTAGATCTGTAGATAACAATCTGAGTGCATCAAAATTATATTGAGGCCTCAAAAGGCTAGAGGCGAAGAAACAGACTTAGCAAACTTTTAGAATGATTTGGAAATGGAGGAAGTAGACGACAACGCCTACTTAAAACTCTCTCTCTCTCTCTCTCTCTCTCTCTTTCTTTCTCATAGCCCGACAAGGAACGTCTCAAGGAAGAAGAAGACGCAAGAAAAGTTTCAAAAACTCACCCAAATGACATCATTTGCAATGGTCCAAAGATTCGAGTGTTGCTCTAGGATCATGTCACCTTTTGTGAAACGATGTCGCTCTGCATCTTCCTTGCGATGTCATTTCGGTTAATGAAAATAGCAACCCCTCCATTCGCCCAAACAAATTTGTTTTTTGCCAAATTTCAAGCCCAATAGAAAGGCCCATCCAAAGCTTGACCCCATGGCTATAATTTCATCCGGTTAATTATCCGATTTGTAGCCTGGTTTAAAGGTCAAACTG
Source organism: Notholithocarpus densiflorus (assembly GCA_030021035.2). NCBI lineage: Eukaryota > Viridiplantae > Streptophyta > Magnoliopsida > Fagales > Fagaceae > Notholithocarpus > Notholithocarpus densiflorus. Next base: position 126,168 of record JARYZH020000524.1, read on the forward strand.
TAGTTGACTTTGACCTAAGATTGGACCAATGAATAGAGCTGGCATATTATGATTGATGCTAATAAATATGGTATCAATAATGGGACTATGTAAATATCAATAATTGTGAGAAATTATGTCCAAACATTACCCTTTTCATTTTTGTGTTTTTTTGGTTGAAAGTCCCTGATGTTACTCTTCCTATAATGATAGGTGCTATAGACCTATAATAAATGATACATGGTTAGTGATATAATTCCTTTATTTCACAAAATTTTCAAATATTCATAATCTATGTGTGTTAGTGATAATAAAAAAAAAATTTAAAAATAAAAGGAAAAGGAAAAGGAAAATTAATTAAAGATATGAAAATAGAAATTATAATAAAATCAATCAGGCTAAAGCACAAAAATCAAGCTTTCTTTAAGGAGATTCTAGCCCTTTCTAATTGACAAAGTCCCTAAATTGAACTCATCATTAACATCAATTTTTTTTACTAAACAGTATTGTTTGTCACCTAACATTTATAGTGAAATTGCTGTTAAAATGTTATGAACGTAATATTACTCGATCTATTGTTATAAGAATAGCCCTATCTTACAATATGGGAATTATCAACAAAAAAAATAAATTAGTGAATGATATCTTGCCTTAACCTCTATTGCAAACTGACTTTAGGGGTTCTCAAGTATATAGTTTATCTAAAGGAAAATTGCTAAGTTATCAATTTTACTATAAAGTAATGATTGTGATTAGTAACACATCAACAAATAATAAATATTTTATTGAATTTTTTTTTGTGTTTGTTTAAAAATTGATATGTGTTTGTAAAGTAGATATAGTAAAAAAATTTGTAGTAATCTTTATATTACTATTTTCCAAGGAAGATTGGTTGAATACAAACATTATCAAATTATACTCCAATTATGCTACAATTGAAAAAATAATTACATTAAAATTTTCATATCTCCAAATAGCTGCTGGATTGAACATAGCCAGAGTATTCCTTAGGCGACTCCACTTTTGTCCACGTGTAATTGATCAAATCCAACATGTAAGCCAAGTGGGACACACCAAAGTTTGAAGACCCAATCACCATTAACTTTTCCAGCCATGTTGTCATATAAGTCACATCACCCAACTCAGCAGGCATTGAGCTACTATCTTCAAAATGTCTTTCTCTAGTGTCGCCACGTCACTTGCCCAACACATGTACAACTTTCCATTGTCACCTGCCACGCAAGCCTTAGGACACATGTTGGCACCAAAGTAATCCTTATTCACTTGATCCCACTTCCATGTGGAAAAATCGAAGGTTTCAACACTTCCTTCAAATCCACCATGTAATTCTGTACAATATCCACCAATGACATGGAACTTGCCACAATGGAACATCGCTTTGCACTCATCACACTCCTGAGCCATGTCAAGTAATGGAATCCACTCATCTTTTGTCATAACATATGCTATCACAGATTTCAGTGCATTTTTCTGATCATCATGTCCACCTGCAACAAACACCATTCGATCGTCATCACACGCACATCCAAAGAAAGATCTCTGCACACCTGGCATATCTACACCGTGGCGCCACGTGGCCAACACAAAATTATAAATATACACATTATTGGACACAATCCAAGTTTTCGGGTCCCACTCACCTATCACCACCAAATCCGACCCAACACCCACCAACCGACAAAACATGGGCAGCCCATTTGAAAGCCAGGGAATCGGGGGCAACTCACTCTAAATACCCGTTTTGGGCTCATAAACTATGAGCCCATAAACCGGCGTAGATGGATATTTTGCTGACCAGCAATCTTGGTTCCCGTTAACCCGTGCTTGAACCATTACAATGATGGATTGGCTATAGCTAGCAACCTTCCTATGCTTAAGAAATTCTGGTAACTCAATCTCTACCTTCCAACCTTTGCATACAATTGCAGCCTTGGATAAGTGATTGTATGGAATGCGTAAAATATATTCATGGGCAATGTCATTTGGAAGACCCGGAATCAACTAATCATTCATATCTAAGAATATAGTTTGCAAATGAGTAGGAGAATTTTTGGGATGTCTAAAGGTTTAGGACCTAAGGAAGAGAAGAAGAGAATAATTGAGGTGACCTTCTGTAGAGGTAATGTCTTCCTTTTTATAGTGTGCCTCCATATAGAAGCTTTGGAGAGTCAAAGAGAAATCAAAAGGTACGTACGTGCGTGCGTGCAAGGTTTTCAGAATCGGACCGGACCGGAGGTCGGACCGTGAAAATCAAGAACCGAGATGAAAACCGGTTTTTTAAGCCTAAAGAACCGAATTTTTTGTTAATTCCGTGAACCCCTAAAACTGGGGTTGGACCGCACGAACCGATGAGAACCATGCAGTCCAACCCCTTAGCAATTTTCTTTTGTTTTTAAAAAAAAAAAAACAACTTAACACAGTTTTATTCTACTTAATTAAATTATCCATATCTTACAAGAAATAAATAAAAAATTATAATTAAAATCCTTCAAAAATATTCAACTTTACTTCAAAAATTAATCATAAATTTTAATGTTTTCATGGTTATTATTTTATTTTATTAACTTTCTTATTTAATTATTAAATATATGCTTGAAAATCATTAAATTTCCCTCACATATATAGATATATTGTCAATTTTGCTAGATTTATAAATTTAATATATATATTTAGGTTTTAATTAATTATTAAATTAATTATGACGTCATCACGGTTCGACCTCAAAAATCTTAAACCTCTCCCTTTTACGGTTCAATGAACGGTCCGAGTCTGAAAACCTTGCGTGCGTGTGATCATTTGCTTGTTATGCGTGTCTGCTTCAACATAAAACATGCTAGAAAGGAATCGGATTTTTCAATGTGGTAATAACTTATAATATCATTGGTTGTGGCTCCAAGCCAACTCAGATTCACACGAAGCCAAAATTGTTTAAAGTTAATCTAATGGTCATTTTGGATGAACTTTTTTGGAACTATTATGTCTTTTGGAGACTCCAATGTTCGCACTGATTTTGGAAAACCAATCAGCATACATTGTTGTTGTTGAGTTCTCAGGAAAAAAAATATAAAATATAAAATAATAATATTAATAACAGCATATGTTGAGCTACGTTAGCTTTGCAAGTGTAGCCACCACCTTCACCACCTCACTTTTTTATGATTACCAACTTCACAGCATCTAGCCACTCGAAAAATATAAGTAACTAAATGTAGAAAACAAATTACTGCATGTGTTCAAATTCCTATGGAAAACTACCTGAACCTCAGTGCGAATTCTACTAGGCTTCTCCATGTATTGGTACGAAAAGATTGTTATGCATCTTGTATTAATGTATTTAGACAAAATGACGAACTATGCATCTTAAACTCTTAGACCCATTTTCCCTTCCATTTATACTATGCGCAATGGTACGAAATTTCTGATATTAGCTTCACCTACTGGCTTCGTGGGAACTTGTATATATGCACACAAAAATTGAAAACTTTGATGCAGAAGTTGTTTCAATTTGCCGTCCAATTAAGTTACATTGAATAGTTATAGATTGTGCAGTTACCCTCAGTTCGTAAATTCTCATATGCGCAGAAATTGGTTGAGTTTGGAATTATGAGCAGATTGCAAAGTTTCCATTTTCATGTTCCTCAACGAAAGAAAAAAGAAGGTATCAATTACGACAAACGTAAAAATCGCATTGCTTTTTACCTTGAACCTATATTTGGTTCTAATTTCTAAATCAAATACCACAAATTTGAATATTGCATTGACCTTGAAGTTAGATTTGGTTCATAATTAATCAAACACAACAAATGGGAAATTTTCATTGACCATGTCAGCAAGCAGCACTAATTGTTGGTAATGTTACAAATTCGAATCTGCCACATGTGTCCTATTTTAAAACTCCAGCTAATTCTTGACATTTTTGATTCTATAGTTTCCATAGCTTTTGATTTTTCTATTTGCAAATATAGCGTGAACTGATTATACCCACCAACGAGTTATTAAAGTTCAGCCAAGGGCTTAATATAATATGTTTACTGATAAAGTTTGAAACATAATCTAGCCTCTAATCATATTAATTAATCTGGCAAGAAATGTGATTAGGTAGACAAAATAGAATTGTCTAAGTTAAATAGAAGCCAAGAAATGATGTCACTAGGCACATTTATGGGATTTTTTTTGGCAAAAATATATGTTTTGTAATTGTTCCCTCAAATTTGGGTCAAGTTTTATCTTAGTGCTTAAAATTTTCAAATCTTTTTTAATCCTAAAAATATTTAAAATGTCTCTAATTAATTTAGTCCTTTTTTTTTTTTTTTGAAAGGGGAATTATCATTTATCTATTCATAATAATTGAGTCCTGATACACAGATTCCACAGCAACTTGAGGCACCTCCTCCATCCAAAACATGTCCTCATCTAACCCTTTAGCAAACTTAGCTAATACATGAGCTACCCGGTTCCCACCCCTTTTAACACAACTGATAGATACCCCCCCTAACCCACAGAGAATACAATGAATATCAACTATTACATTTTCAAGCATAGAGAAATTCATGGTTGATGAAGACACAGCTCTCATAACGTTGATATTATCTCCTTCCACTATCAGCTCCGAGAAACCCGCATCAACAGCAAATTCCAAAGCCTTCCTGCACGCCAGTGTCTCAACTTCCTTACTGCATGAAACCGGTGGTCCTCTAGTAGCCATTGCAGCCATTACCTCGCCTTGGTTGTTCTGTATCATAGCACCGAAACCAGAACTATTTTGTTCCTTAAATATTGCCGCATCGAAGTTCAATTTGAACCATGACTGATCAGGTGGGCACCAAACACTTCCAACAGCTTGCGTTATCGGAACCGCTAAGTGCTGTTGAACTTGCTGAAACTCGTCCAAAAATTCTGCAGCACGCTTGTTTAACCAACCGGGTTCCTTGAGCTTACCTCCATGCAAAACAGAGTTCCTCTGATTCCAAATGACCCAAGCTTGTATCAAAAACAGCTCCACTTCGTCAGTGTCCAATCTGTCCAACAGGTATTGAAATAACTGAACCATATCGTGTTGGCCGAGGTTGCACTTCTGAATTTTGATCCAACTCCCAGCCCACACATCCTAGGCAGCAGGGCATTCCCAAAGCACATGAAGTTCATTCTCTGGAAGCCGAGTACAGATTGGACATACACTTTCACGGATAATTTTCTTTTTCACTAAATTAACTCGTGTAGGCAATATCCTATGAAATACACTCCACCCAAAAATCTTTATCTTATTTGGCACTCTCATCTTCCACAAGGCTTGCCATACCTGCTACATATCACCTCCACTAGAGCATTCAACCCACCCTTCATGCTTAAGAACCTCACGTGCCACATGATACCCGGACTTGACAGAATAACCACCATTCCTAGTGTGCACCCAAAATATGGAATCACCAACCTGTCTTCGGCTTAGAGGAATTCTGTAGATAGCATCCACATCTTCCCTATGAAAGATTGTACTCATCAAATCTCTTTTCCACCAGTGCAAGTCTTAATCAATCGACTCAGATACAAACCAGTCATCCACATCCACATCCACATCCACATCAGCACTAGCCGATTAAAGAACCCTGTTAGCTAGGTAGTTTGGAATCCACCTGTCAGATTTAATTTTAATGGATGACCCATCACCAACTCGCCAACAACACCTAGCCTTTTAGATAGGTAGAGCTGCCACAATACTTCTCCACACATAAGAACAATTAGGCGACTCCACAGCATCTAAAAAGTGAGATCTAGGAAAGTATCGGGCTGAAAAACACTTATAAAATAGCGACTCCTTTTCTTGCATCAACCTCCATCCTTGCTTAGCGAGCATAGCTAAGTTGAAAGCTCTTAAATCTCTAAATCCCATACCGCCCTTTTTCTTTGCAACAGTCAGTTTATCCCAACTTCTCCAATGGATCTTCCTCTCATTTCCCACTTGCCCCCACCAAAATTTTGTACACATAGAGTTTAGCTCCTCACATAATTTTATTGGGAGTTGGAATACACCTATAGTGTAGGTTGGAATAGATTAAGCCACCGCTTTGATGAGGACTTCCTTCCCAGCCCTAGACAACATCATGCCTTTCCATCCCTGTAATTTCTTCCACACCCGATCCTTTACATAGGAAAAGGTCTGGTACTTTGCACGCCCAATGAGTGTAGGCAGCCCCAAATATCTCTCAAATCTGTCCACCTCTTTTACCCTTAGGGTTTCTTTAATTTCTTCCTTCTTATCACAAGGGGTATTGGTACTAAAGAGCATTGATGATTTCTCCAAATTTATACTCTGGCCTAAAGCCTTTGCATAAACCTGAAGAATACCAGCAATCTCCTCAGCTTCATTATTGCTTGCCCTGCAAAATAATAAAGAATCATCCGCAAACAACAGGTTAGAAATTTGAGGAGCTCTTCTACAAATGGCCACACCATGAATTCTTCCCTCCAATTCTGCCCTGGCTAGCAGAGAAGTAAAGCCCTCGGCACATAATAGAAACAGATATGGGGAAAGAGGGTCTCCTTGACGGATTCCTCTAGATGGTTGAATATGCCCATATGGCTTGCCATTAATGAGGACAGAAAATGTTGGTGTGATCACACACCCCATCACTCTACTTATCCACCCTTCCGGAAAACCCAACCTCTGCATAATACCCTGTAAAAAAGGCCACTCAACCCTGTCATAAGCCTTACTGATATCCAGCTTCAGTGCTAAGGACCCCTTTTTTTTCCTTTTCTCCTATTCTGCATTGCATGTAGAGTCTCATAGGCCACCAGAACATTATTTGTGATAAGACGCCCAGGCACAAATGCACTTTGGGTGGGAGAGATAATCTGAGGAAGGACTTGTTTCAATCTATTAGCCAAAACCTTAGAAATAATTTTATAAATGACAATACATAGACTGATAGGTCTAAAATCAGTCATTTTATCAGGGTTTTTCACTTTAGGAATAAGGACAATATTAGTATGGTTAATACCAGGAACCATAGAGCCAATATTCAGAAAATCTAAGACAGTGGAAATAACACTATCACCCACAATATTCCAAAATTTTTGGTAGAATAAAGCATTCATACCATCGGGCCCAGGAGCTTTTGTTGGACCCATTTGGAACAAAGCTAGTCTGATCTCTTCTGCATTAAACTCACTGGACAAAATATTCTGCATATTAGGGGTTACCTTACAAGGGACTGCCTCAAGACATGCATCCATCTGATCACACGATCCTAAACTGAACAACTCCTCAAAATAATCTGATGCCACCTGGGTATATCCTCCATATCATCCACCCATTGGTTATGAGTATCCTTGATCCCTTGAATATAGTTTCGCCTCCGCCGTTGAGATGCTTTAGAGTGAAAGAATTTTGTATTCTTATCACCATGCTTTAACCAAGAGATCCTGGATCTCTGAGCCCAATACATCTCTTGCTTGAGTAGCAGTTCATCCAACCGTTTACTTACTCCCAAAAATTCTGCTCTATTTTCACGTGTAACATCTTCTTCAATCAGCCCCTCAATCCGTTTCTATAGGCTTTTAATCTCCTCCACATTCAGATCAGTTTTAACTGAACCCTAAGCTAATAGTTCATCACCACAACACCTTATTTTTTCTTTAACTGATTCCAAACCAGCCTCTTCTACCCCAACTCGGTTCCAAGCTTACTTAATCACATCTTCACAATCCTCCCACAAAAGCCAAAACTCCTCAAATTTGAATTTTCAGACACTCCTACCTCTTTTTTTACCAAAGCTTCTAACTTGAAGAAGAATAGGCAGGTGGTCTGATGCATGGGAAGATAAATGTGTGACTGAACTTAACTAAAATTTCTCCCTCCATCCCTTTGTTGCCACTACTCTATCAAGTCTGATCTTTGTGTTTGCTTCCCCAGGTCGCTTGTTATTCCATGTGAAAGGGTAACCCTTAAACCCCAAGTCTTCCAACTGACATAAATCCAAGGCCTCCCGGAATGCTTCAATCTGTCCATAATTAGGTGGGCGTTTGCTAAGCTTTTCTGAAAAACTGAGAAAAGCATTAAAATCTCCAATACAAAGCCACGGTCCATCAATAAAATCTTTCAAATGAGACAATAATTTCCATGGCTTCTCTTTCTGAGCTGCTTCTGGCCACCCATAAAAACCTGTCAAGAACCATTCAAAACCATCCACTTCCTTTACTTTAGCCAAAACATGATTAGCTGTAAAGTTTATTACCTCCATCTGTACATCATTCTTCCAAATCAATGCCAAACCACCTCCACAGTCCGAGTGCTTCACAATAATCCGATTAGGAAAAGGTAGATTCTCGTACAACTTCAGAAAACCTTCCTTATCCAACCGGGTTTCCATGAGAAAGCACACTGTGGGAGCTTGTTCCCTCACAATCCTGCGAAGGTCACGACTTGTCCAAGGATTCCCAAGCCCTTGGCAGTTCCAACTTAAGAGCCTCATTGTTCTCGACAGGGGTGATCCACCACCCCCGCCAATGTATCATCATCATCAGTACTGTCACTGTCAAACCTTCCTCTTTTTGCAACATGCTCTTCCTGCATAACATTCATACCAGTGGGCTTGTTTAATTCTACTCCTCTCTTCCCAAGTGTAGGTAAGTATAGGGCCTTAGTAATTCCACTTAAGCCAAAGTCCATACAGTTAAAACGAGTCCATTTAGCTTGTGTCTTCAATACACTTGGCCTATTACAATCAAGAGCCCACTTAGCCTTTAGTCTTGTGTCATCCATACTACCCACTATAGTTAAGTTTGTATCACCATTATTTTCGCCCACAATATCCGTATCAACTCCACTAGTCACGTTGGCAGTCCCTCCTTTATTTCCGAGACCAATCTGCTGAGAATCAGGGATAATTCCACGCAACACGACGTGCTGGGAAACGGATGCAATCCCTTGATTATCGTTCAGCATCAAATCAGTGGTTATCCCTAAACTTTCGGCCTTATCTCCAACTTTATCACTGGGAAATTCTGCAGCCACCTCCTCCGCCATCGAACACTTCTCCACCACCAATGTCTGACGTGTATTCTCTGCTATATCATCATCGGACTCAGTCCTTTGAGTGTTCTCATGCCTCAGAGGAGATCTAGGGCGACCACCTGATGACTTCAGCTAGTCCCCATACTGGTATTCCACTATATTTCCAGTCTTCACCATCGCAAAATATTGCGCACAATGGTGCAAATCGTGTCCCAACAGACCACAGAAATGACAAAAAATGGGAAGGCGCTCATACTTAAACTTCACCCATGACCGTATTCCATCTGACCCAGCTATAAAACTACCCCTTCGCAATGGCTTTTCAAGTGGTAAAGCCACTGACACTCTCATAAACAAGTTCTGCTCTACTTGTCTACTACTCCTCTCCACTTCCTCCACAACTCCCAGCCTACTTCCCACCTCCGACGCAACCCTAGGGGAGATCATATCAAATGGGGCACCCCAAATTTGAACCCATAAAGATGCATGGGTCCATTTAATATTACTCCCAGTCATCCCTTTCTGCCACTATTGAAGCATTAGGAGTTGATTATCAAACATCCAAGGCCCACCCTTGAGAACTCAATTCATCTCAAACTCCGATTGGAATTTGAACTGAAACAAATTTGACCCCACCTCTATAATCTGCATTCGATCATCCATTCCCCATGCTCGTCGTAACACCATCTTCACTACCCTCCTATTAAACGCTTTACACATTAGGAATTTGCCAATGAGACTAAGACTGCAGCTTTCTATGGCTTACACACGTCCTTCATCAGAATTTGCTATAACCTCTTCTTCATCAACAATCAATGTCATATTCTCCAAACCATCAATTACATCCTCAGCCATGACAACAATGATTCAGTTAGAACAAAATAAAGCAAAAAAAAAAAAAAAAAAAAAAAAAAAAAACCCTCAAGGCCGGCCTAAGGGAGGGAGGGACTCGTTGTTAGGCGAGAGGGAGAGCTCCAACACGGGAGAGTTAACAGTGCTATTAAAATTTTATTTTAGTCCTTTTTGTTAATGGTCTATTATATATGGATTTTTTTTTTTTTTTCAAGTGGCTTTGGTCCATGGACAACTGGACAACACATGGCTAAAAACACTACCACATCAGTTCTACCCACCCGCTTTAATTTCTTTTTAATTTCTTTTTGAGGGAGATTCCTATAATCCTATCCATATTTAATATTTCTATTTTTTTTTTTTGCTGAAATTTCTATATATATTTGATTGGGTGGCAAAGCATTCATATTATTTCTCTTCATAAATGTAGTCAAATTATGGTCAATCCCAAGGAATCAAGATTAATAAGTCCGAGAGCCTTGGTAGCTCAATTATTTATCTTCTTGCAGAACTTATTCTTTTTAGATATACTGATTCTTGCAAATTGAAGGTGAAACATTAGGATCTAATTTTCTTTTCCTTTAGTTAATTTGTACGCACAACTTTGCAGTTTCACTGTCATTGGTAATAATTAAAGGATCTCTTTTATTTTTTTGATAATTCAAAAAATTATATTCACATCAAGAGAGGCTAACCAATTAAGTTACAAAGTTTTTGGCCAAAGTTTTCATTTTATGTAACTGTTTCTTGTCTTATAAGGATGAATTATATTTGATGAATAAATGACAAAAATGTATATGTTTTTATTAGGAAAGTGTCATTGAGTTTCTGGGCACAAGCTGCATTCAGTGATTGGCAAAAAAAGAAAAACACTGCGTGGGACGAAGAACAAGTTTGGTTACAAATTTAAAAAAGTAACGACAAATGAACCAATTTCTATATATATATATATATATATTTATTTATATATATATATATATATATAAACAAAAACCTCATGCAAAAGAGCATGACACTCTTTAAAAAGAGAATTGAAATACTCTTAAGCCATAAGATAAGAATAAAAAAATATAGACTTTTTGTTTATTTGGTTTAATGTTTAAAGACTTTTTCTATTAAAGAAAAAAGATTCGTTGTATAACCTTTTGTTTTCTTTGGTTCAATGGTCCAAAATAAACCTCTTGCATTTCTACTGCTTTATATATAGCCCACAACCCTTCATGTCATCTCATCTGAAATACATCCAGACCAAAAATAATGTTACTTATCTTTAACATTTCAATGACACCTACTTAGCTCCAACTTCGTCGTCCCATCTAATCTTAACCCATATGAGTTGGCTATAACAAAGGAAAGATGGTTTGCTTTTTTTATTGAGATGACAGATTATGGCTTTAATGTTGAGATCAAATGTTGTGGATTCTGTAAAGCATGTAATTGCTTTGGGTCTTTGGGTGTTTGGTGTGGGAAAGCCATAAATGTTTTTTTTTTGTTTTTTTAGAACTAAAGAGAAATAGGAAAAAACTTTCTAATAGATTATTGATGAGATTAGTTACTTTTTTATTATGTTTTAGAACTCATAATTTATAGGTTTTTTGTAGTTTTTTATTGTTATTTAGTGCAATATCAATACGAGCCGTGACGATAAAAGTAAAGTCAATGATGCATTTAGGGTGTTTTTCGTGCTTTATTTTTATTCTTTAATGTGGAAGTCTTGCTAAAGGCAATTAAATTTTGATAAATGGAAATGTATTTAACCATTTTTTTTTTATCACATTCTCTATATGCTAGTACTTACAAATAATTTCCTTTGTTGAGATACTGAAATGAGTGTTTGAAATATGAGGCTTAGTATTTGGTTGTGAAAATGGAGTATTGTGAAAATGGAATAGTTGAGGAAGTATCTGAGAGGTTGCTTGAATTTTTGTAATTTTAGATTATGAAAGTATTTTATACTTTGAATTTAAATTTCTAAATTTCTAATTTCTAAATCATTTAACCAATTCAAAAAATAAAGTCTACAAATAATATAAAATGTTCATCTCCTACAAATGTCAAAAAACTTGACTGCTCCAACTTCAAGATTTTAGATTAGTAGATCAATTCTACTTAATATTCAAAAACCAATTCTATGACAATTTTTTATATAAAATATTAATTAATAAAATTGAGATTCAAAGCATTTAGTAATATTTTGGTAAAACATAAATATTATTATACAAAATAATATTTTGGTAAAACATCCGGAAATTATGGATGAGTTGCTTTTAAGTTTCGTTGAATGTCAGGAGGTCAGGTGAAGTGGCAATTAGTGATTGGCCCAAAAAAGAAAAAAAAGTTTCGCTGAAGTTCTGGAGGACAAGTGGAATTAGTGATTGGGCTTTGGGCCCGAAAAATTATCTAGTTTGTTTAAATGGGATGAGTTGCTTTTAAGTTTTGTTGAATGTCTGGGAATTAGTGATTGGGCTTTCGGCCCGAAAAGTTTTTTTATTTTTAAAAAAGGTTGGGACCATAAGGGACTTGAACCCGACGTGAATCGAACACGCAACCTTCTGATCTGGAGTCAGACGCGCTACCATTGCGCCACGGATCCCTTTGGTACTAATTGACGCCAGGTAATATATATTAATGATTCTATTTGGAACGTAACCAAAAAGTAAAATAAGCATGCACTTTTTCTTTTGAAAATGACTAATGACATTTCCCAAAAATGCTGTTTCTTTCCTTTTCGTTCAAGCTTTCACACTTATTATTTTTGTCTTTCCAAGTGAATGCTAATGAATTGCTATAATAAAAACAGGCCATGATTATTAAGTTTGAGTAGTGTGGATCCAATTTATTTATTTTGGCAAAAGGTATGATCCATTTATTTTTCTCACTTTTCTAGTTTTTTTTTTTTTTTAAATAATTCCATTGTTGGGGGATGGAGATTAAATTTTGGACATTTAAAGGGTGTGTAGCCAACTTGCCAAAATCGATCCAATTAGATCTAACTCAACCTACCAGGTTGAGTCGATTTTAGGGGTTAGTGGGTTGGGTGTGGGTCAGTAAATTCACAAATCTACCTAACTCAACCCGGCCCACTTATAATATATATATATATATATATATATATATATATAGAGAGAGAGAGAGAGAGAGAGAGAGAGAGTATAATTTTATTATTTACTCTTGTTTATAATAGAACTATTTTTTTTTTCTCAACTAAGTTGAGAAAAAATTATTTGATATCTTACTAACTAAATTCAATGTCATTTGATTTGATTATTTGTGTTGGTTTGATGCACTACCAATAGATTATTTCTGTTTGTTTTAAAATTTGAAGCACTAATAAAATAACTTGTGTTGATTTGGTGTTATGCTCAGGTTTATTTGGTTATAAATTTACTCTTATTTTTGTTGGTATTATTCTAATGCTCAATTATAAATAAATAAAAAAATAAAAAACTGTCCAATCCATGGGTCCAACCCGACCTAACCCATTCCAGGTGGATTGAGTTGGACTCCTGTGATGGGTTGGGTTTAGTTGGATTTTTTCCAACCTTACCATACTGGGTCTGATTGAAAAAAATCCCTCAACCCAACTCATACACAACCCTAGACACCTCAGTTGAAAACACCTTGAATTTTCTAATTGAATTACAAAATTCTTAACACTCTAATAGTAATTAATATTAATGAATCACGATGAAATTTGTTAGTACTACTTAGGGTCTGTTTGGAATCTGCTTATTTTGTTGAAGAGCAAGACTTAGGTACAGTACTTAGATGTTGTTCCTTAAGTTCCCTTCTTAAGATTTTGCCATGTGGATTCTTCATTATGAGGATGAAAGTGTATTTTTTAGTTAAGTAGCCACATGGCTAAATCTTAAGAGGAGAACTTAAAGAACAACACATAAGGTATTGTACCTAAGTTTTGTCCTTTGTTGAAACTAAAAACTTTTTGTTGAAAGTATTGTAGATAAAGGTAAAAATTAGCTGAAATAATATAATGGGACTCATGAATAGTACCAAAAATAAGCTAAATTGTAAAATAAATTGGCAAAAATAATCTTTGTCAAATAGACACTTAGAGCATTAGCATTGGAGGGTGTAAAACCCCCCAAATTACTATTTTAAACCGTCAATCCACCAAAAGAAAGCATTACCTGGATCGTTTTTTCTAAAAAAAGTTTGCAACCCAGCTACAGTATTGTTAGTTTTAGAAAATATTGTTCATGGTTTGTAAATTTAAAGTTTTTTATTTTATTCACTTCTCACTTACTCTCTCTTCTTTAACTATTCGTGGTTTGTAGATTTATATTATTTAATTGAGTAGTTTATATTATTTTAATGAGTTGTATGTTAAAATAAAAACTGAGATGTTTGGTGACTTGTGAAATTATATGATAACATAAATAAAGTAACTTTTTTGAAGATAAATTGACAAATTTTTTTAAGAATCTGGATGATAATGCGCTTATATACTTTTGGGTAAATTATACTAACATTTTCAAGGTTAGACTTGTTATACTTAATTGTCAAGAAATGAAACTTTGTGCCAAATTATCAAAACAATTTTCAAACTTTAAAGACAATATTCTGAATCAATGGGAAATTGTTGATTCTATCATTAAATTTGTGAACTTTTAGGATTGCCATAATTGAATTTGTATACTAGTTCTTTCATAATAGCAGCAATGCAGATTGGCAATTTACGGGCTATGTTAAGTTCTTGCAAGTTAGGAAGAAAAGTAAGGAACATTGTTGCTTATTGAAGAACATTCCTAGAATCCACTTCTATTTATATTGTTCATCTTATTCATTCATATTTATTAAACTCGAACTAAATAGCCTATGACTTTTTAGGATTGACTATCACGTAAGAGCAATCCCAGCAAGACTATGAAACTGAGTTAAAACTCAGAAAGATGAAGTTGTGGAATCTGCATTGATCCAAATCCTAAGTTAATTGAGCAATGTTGAAGAGTTGAAGACACCTCCCACCTCACTGTCCCCACATTGCCCTAAAACAAGCGGAGGAAGGGCTCTTCTCCGAGTCAACTTGATCGTCTTTGATTATGAACTAATCGCCTTGTAGATGTGTATAGAGAAGAATACGCCTTAAGAAATTACCAGAGGCCTCGGTTGTACCCTACAATTTCAGCAACAAGACAAAAGCACCACCATGGTTTATGCATAATCGTGTTTTTCTAAGTCGAGAATATAAAAGGTACTATAAAAATGCCAGGGGACATTGATCCATAAGTAACAAGTAAGAGCCTATCATGTGATATTTGACCAGACTAAAGCGCACATTTCGTATGCAAAACAGACCTACAATAGAATAGTTATTCCAACTATTTAGTCATTTGATTGCACTTACATCACCAGGTATAAGTGTGCCCTTGTTATGGCTATTCCTCAGTTTTAAAAGAATAAACATTCCTCC